>JAKSZT010054155.1:1015393-1193568 GCA_026826555.1 Tolypeutes matacus | reverse complement strand
CAATGCTTCAATTTTGTATGCCAATTTTAACAAATGTACCATACTCAAGTAAGATGTCGTTAATAGGGCAGAGTGGAACAGCAGGAGGGGGTGGGGTGTATGGGAATCTCCTATATTTTCTTATTTTTTTTAAATTTTTTTTTTATTATGGGTAAAAATCAAAATTCTCACAATACATACAAACATTTGTAAAATGATATATAAATATATATGCATATATGTGTATTTGCTTACAAAAATGTTATTTTTTATATATATATATACATATATTTTAAGAGGTGCTTAGATTACCTAAAATATTATACGGAACCCACTCGGATTCCCATGTTGCCCACCTCCCACACCTCCCACCACATCCAACACAAACATCTCCCATAGTGTGGCCCACCAACCTCAATGAACTTACACCTCCTGGAGCCTTGCCACCAACCATAGACCACATAGATATCCAATTCTCCCAGCACCATTTGTTGAACAGGCTATTCTGTGCCAATTGAGTGGGCTTGGTGGCCTTGTCAAGTATCATTTGGGTGTATATGCATGGATCTATAGCAGAACTCTCAATTGGTTGCCTTGGTCAAGTTATTGGCACAGGGATAGACATAATGGAACACAGGACATTTTTAGTGCATTGGAATTGTTCTGCATGACTTTTCATTGACAGATACTGACCATTATACATTTTGTAAAACTGTATAAAATTGCACAGTGCAACATGTAAACCATAATGTAAAATAAGTATGGTAACAATGCTTCAATATTTGTTAATCAATTGTAACAAATGTACCATACTCATGTAAAATGGTATTAACTGGGGGAGATATGAGAGGTGGAGGGGGTGAGCTGTATGGTAATCTCCTATATTTTCAATGTAAATTTTCTATAATATAAAATTTTCTTTGGAAATAACATTAAAAAATGAAGACACTGGGGAAACATAGAGAAGAAATTGTAAACATACATAAAAATATAACAGATCTTATAGTGATGGAAAGCAAAATGTAAGGAATTTTTTTAGCTTTGTTTTTTGGGAAGTTTTGGATTACAGAAAAGTTACAAGTATGGCAGGAGAGGAAAACTGGTGCAGGGTGTCAATGGTGAGGGGATGTTTTGGGAAGGTACACTTGGGGCATACCTCAAGGGAATATGAGTGTGTTCATGTGGTCATGGGGTATTATTTCAGTGGGTGGAGACCCATTCAATAGCCAACAAAATATTAAATTCTCATCCTTGGACATCCTGCTACATTCTCTAATAGAGTGGCAAGTATCTCTAGAGTACATTGGCAGTGTCCAATAAAATAAAACAGACCAAGATGAAAGCCCTTGATGTTAATTCTTGTAATTTTAAGCCTTATTCTTATAAAATTGGAAAAAGAGTTACCTCCTGAAGAATTCCTTGTTACTCATATGTGGGTTTTCTCTAAGCCAAACTCAGCATATAAACTCACTGCCTTCCTCCCATCATGGGACATGATTTCCAGGTATGGGCCTCCCTGGCACAGAGGGATTATTACTAAGAGGTTTCTAGTGATGCAACTGGAAAAAGGGGGAAATATTAAAGACAAAATATATTTTATGGCTGAGAGATTACAAAGTGAGTTGGGAGGTCATTTCAAAGGTTAGGCTTATCCTCTCAGGAGGATCTCACTACTGCTGCATAAACAAAGCCTCAAATGGGGTGTCCTGAGAGCTCTAGAGACATCTAGACACTATAGGCAAGGTACACAACCCCATGAAATCAGCAGCCTATCAGTGGGCCTTACCTTGGAATATATGTTAAACTATTTCTTCAATGTAACAGAGTTAGACTCATTAATAATTTCCCTAAACATGATTCTTCTACCCCATTTATTTTAACTTATAATTAGCAATATGCCCATTAACTATATGTCCCAAAGACTTAAATCTTTGTTCTGTTCATATGCCAGTTGAGCCTTGAATCTCAGCAGAGCTGTAGCCAACACCTACTCTCCAGTTCATTGGACTCACCCAGGACAACTAACAAAATGATGGTGATGAGCAATGCCTATCCCAAAAAATGAAGGTCTCTACAACTGCAAACAAAACAGTTCCTTCATCTACCCCAAAAGATCTAAACTCCCTCTTAATCTGAACCAGAGTGGGCATCAAAATCCTAAAGTTATCAAGATTGAGGAATGAAGAAAAATAATGGGAATATGCAACCATGGACCAAATTAGACTTATTATTATTGTATTAATGGAAGAGCTTGTAATATTGATATAAAGATAGTGATTATCAGAGTTCTGAGGGAAGAAAGAGGAAAGAATAGGTAGAACATGGATATTTTGGGGGCAGTGGAATTGTTCTGCATGATGTTGCAATGATGGATACAGGCCATTATACATTTTGTCAAAACCTATAAATTGTATGGTGCAAAGTGTAAATCATAATGTAAACTATAGACCATGGTTGGTAACAATGCTTCCATATTTGTTCATTAACTGTATCAAATTTAACACAATAATACAAGATGTTATTATTTGGGAAAAAGTGAGAAGGGGAGGGTTTGGAGTATATTTTCAACGTAACTTTTTTGTAGTCTAAAATTTTTAATAATAAAGTTAAAAAATAAAATACATTTAAAAATTTAAGAAAAGAATAAATCAAATCAAAGGAAGCCCTATGTCTACTAGGTGTAATTCCAAACCCTGAGGTCACCAAATACTTAAAAGAAAAAAGTAATTATACAGTAACCAACCAAATGTTTTAGAGTTTTCTCATTTATTGTATATAACATTGTTCTGTTTTTCTTTTTGGAGCTCCTTTCCAAATGTGGATTGGAAGCTGCCACAATAGTTAAGTGCTCAAATAGACTCATCTAAATAATATCATGTTTAATATTTTGTTTTAACACATATAACTCATTTCTACATGTACATGGCTTGGTGAGTTTTTAAATCCCAGCTCTCCCATGATTCAGTAATCAGTTATTTAAGTATTTTAGTCTGCATCTAGTAGCCAGTCTGCTTTCTGTTTTTTTTTTTTTTTTTAATTTTGTTTATTTGTTGTAGTTAAAGGTTAGGAAGAGTATTTGCAAAGGGTCAGTGGAGTATAATACTTCAAATTAGATGATAAAATCACAACTTTCTTGTGGTTGTTATATTAATAAATATTAGTATCTTTTCTCATTAAACCTGTCTATTAATGGTGGGCCCAGTGTTGTATTCTTCTCTGTTTCAATAAGGTGAGTTCTGGTGCACAGGAAAAACAACAATAACAAATGACTTTTGTTTGAGAACAGAAAGCCAAAAAGTATCAAAATTAACCAATAATTTAGATTCAAAGTGATTATTTTATTCTGATCAGAAAGGTTTCACTGAGACATTCCCTTGAGAAGGTAGGAATCACTCTACTTTCCAATGAGGTTTTTTGTAATTAAAATAAGGGCAGATTAATGCATCGGGAATGAAGAAAAATTTAAATTGTCTCACACAAAGCATTAAAAAAATCCTTGAAAGGCAGCTTTGCTCTCTTTAATTAGCAATTTCCTGTAGCTGACATTTACCACCTTGAAAAGTAGAAAAGAGCTCTCCTTCCCTATTAAGCCCCAGTACTGGGCATGCCAGGGGACTTGTTAAAGTGCAACAATGTAATAATTTAAAAGTTATTATTAAAAGGAAGAAATTATAAGCACTTGTAGCTGCAGCTTGGATCTAAGGAGTTTGCTAAAGCATCCCTAGGATTCCCAACTCAGTTCAACTTCATATTCTGAACAGAAATAAAGCCCAGCATTAATTAACTTAAAGGGAATTTTGTAATGGTGAGGTCAACAGCAAACTTCAAAAAAACATTTTAGGTTTCTCCTGGGATCAGAGTCAATTGTCATACACAATACATGGTCAATTTGCTTATTAGAAGCTTACTGTGTGAGAAAATGTGGGAGATGTAGGGAGTGGAGCATATGGGAACCCCCTATGTTTTTTGTAACATTTGTGTAATCTAAGTATCTTTTTAAAAAATTATAAAAATTACATTAAAAAAGTACATTTCAAATAAAATAAGGAATGTTTTTTACAAAGTAAATGCAAATGAACTAAAGAGAAGGAAACAGAATAGCAAATATGTATGGCAGGGGAAGCATAGAGAGATTGAGAGATGATGAGTTTTGTTTGGTTGTTTTTTGTTTTATTATTATTATTATTATTATTGTTATTACTGGAATAATGAAAACACTCTAAAATGACTGCAGTGATGAACGCAGAACTACAATATTATACAGAATATCATTGTTTGTACACTTTGGATGGATTGATGCTTTATTAATATGTATCAATAAAATTGATTTGTTAAAAAAAAAAGCTTACTGTGTTTCTAAGTGTATTGCAAGTGGGAGAATGAAAATGTACTCATAATTCAAAATAGTAGAATAGCAAAAGGGGCTCTCCTTGGTGCCACTGGGCTCAATTTAACTACTATGTTTAATTTCCATGGGACTTGTCTCCACATTATTGACTATTGTACTAAATTGATCAGTCAACGGTTGAGCTCATTTCCCTGATGTATTAATCAGCCAAAGGGGTGCTGATGCAAAATACCTGTTGCCACCTGTTGATGCAAGATGGCAGGTGATCTCTGCAAGGGGTCAGCCTTCCTCCTTTCTCTTAAGGGTCTGTGGTTCTAGCTTCTTCTGATCTCAGGCTGTAGGCTGGCAAAAGACTTGTCTCTCTCCCCGGGCCTCATTTCTTTCCAGGCTCAGCTGCTCTGTTCTCTCCACAAGACTATCAAGCTTCACTCTCTTCCCAGGGCCATGTCTATGGAGCACTCTCTCCTCTTGTGTATCTGCTTCTGTGCTCTCCTTCTCCATGTATTTACTTCCCAATGAGTATCTGTTTCATTCCCTTGGGGACTGGGACTCGATGCTGAGTTAGTTGCACTCTAATGATGTAGTTGGATCAGAGCCCTAATCTTAACATAATTTAATCAGACATCTCAGCTGAATCTAATTCAATCAAAGGGTTATCATGCCAGAGGAATTGACCAGTTTAGAAACAAATTTATATTTCTTTTTGGAATTCATAAATAATATTAATCTGCTACATCTGACATGAACACTTATTTTAGTATCTTGAAGACTTATGTCGTTTCATAATTTAACATTTTAAAAATATAACTGTATCATAACTTTTATAGTAAAACCATCACTACTAAAAATATAATTGGGTATTTTGTTTGGGGTAGAAGCACATATTATTCAACTCTCTTCAGTCACAAAAAATTATTTGATTGTTTCAAGTTTGCACTTACATTTCACTTATTCATATACCCTAAAGAACTGGGGCTAGAGTCTTCACAAACAAACAGAAAAAATGAATGTCATCCATTTCAGAAAACAGTCAATCAAGTCAGTGAAAACCACAAAAATCCTAGGATAGACTGAATTGACTTGAGTTATTGCAATCAAATTATTTTAATTTTCTTCCCTTAAGGAATAGTGTTCATTATACTAAACAACTTCCAGGATAAGCCATTGTCTGCTATTTGTAGATCAGACTCCTCTTTCTTCTGTTTGATGACCATCCCCCCCTTCTCAAAAGTATTTTTATCATTTTCAAATTAGTGCTGCACCATCTTATCTGCTCAATGTAACTACTGAATTGAAACATGCCTTAGGTGTCTCACAATCTTCTTACTCCCAATTTTTCTAGTGTTGATTTAAAAGAGAGCATTTCAATTCCATAAATGTTTAAGATAATTGTGGCAGTCTGATATTATTTATGAATTCCAAAAAGGAAATATTGATTATGTTTGTAAACTGATCTGTTCCTTTGGGCATGATGCCCTTTGATTGGATTAGATTCAGCTGTGATTCCTTTGATTAAATTAAGATTAGGGTGTGCAGGATTGAGTTTCTGCACCCTTGGTAGGCTACATAAATGGACACTCAATCAAGACACAGGGAAGTAGGTACACAGAGAAGATACACAGAGGATCTTGCAGCCAGGGAAGAGAGATGAGCCTGATAGGTTACAGCTGACCTTGTAAAGATAAAAGAGCAGCTGATTCCAGAAAGAAATGAGCCCCAGGAAGAGAGATGAGCCTTACACCAGCCTATACCTGAGATTAGAAGAAGCTGGGATCACGGAACCTTAAGAGAAAGAAGGAAGCCTGAACCTCACAGACACAAATTACTTTGGGTGAGAAAGTACCTCTTATTGTACCTTGAGTTGGACTCTTCAGGACCTTGTGACTGTAAGCTTCTACCCCAAAAATACCCTTTATAAAAGCCAACAGATTCTGGTACTTTGCATCAGCACCCTTTTGGCTTATATGATAATAATATAATTATCAATGATACATTATTATAATAGATATTTATAACAATTTCAATATTCAATATATTATAATTTTGAAAATTAAAGTTTTCTAGCAAATTGTTCCATATTAGTCTCTGTGTACTTTATTAAAGACTGCAAAAGCTGTAGCTGCTTTACTATCCATTACCCATATTCTCTTGTCATTCTCCCCATTTATTAACTTTTCATATTTCTTATCTTCTTATCTATTTTACATATGGGGAAATTTTTTCATTATCATTTTCTAATTAACTAAATATTCTTTTGAATATTTCTAGAATGCTTTCCATTTTTTAAATTTCAATGAATATATTTTGTTTCCAAGACTTTTTTATTTCATATATATTTTTCTCCATCCAACCTGATTTGTCTCATAATTTCTTGTTGTTGTAAAATAAACATTATGCTTTCATTTTATTAACTGTAAAGTGTATGCTTCTGAGTGCATACATGTGCACAAATGTGTGTTTGTGTATTTGTTTTTTAAGACTCCTCTGATTCATAAAACTAATTGTGTTGGGTTATTTTTCTTGTCAATAGACTTAACCATGTGTTTTATAATCTTTTATAAGTTCTTTTATTTAGATATCTGCTGGGAAAGACATGAAGAGCACAGTAGCTATCTACCAGCCCTCACCTACCACTTTCCTACTTCTGTATTATGCACAGATGTTTCAATATGTTCCAATTCTGCAGCATGTTAGGTCTAACGGAGCAACCTGAAATCAGGAACAAACAGTTCTAGCCACTTATCAAGGCAGGAACTCTCAGTGGCAAGGCCCACTGCCCCTTGAATGTATAAATACCCTGCCCTTGAGCAGCACAGATTTGTCTCTTCTCTCCAACATGAATTGGGATGAGCAGAGCTGCCATCCACTGACTCCGATGCAAGCATCTGGCCTCCTCTGGAAACCAGCCACAATAGAATCCTGTCCCTTCTTTTATTACTCATTGTAAGCAATAAAGAAGTCATTTTCAGAAACTTTCTGAAGTGTTTGATCCTGCGTTCTCATGACACATCATATAACTCACTTCACAATCTTTGTTTTTCACATGCACACACATACACACTTGCATGCACACACACACATGCCCATAAACCTCATATTAAACTCTGGCTCTTACCATCTGTACTTACCCTTTCTGTCTAATACATTTATAACTTTCTCCAAGTAGACAGTTGAAAGTCCAATTCAAAAGTGGTTCCTAAGATTCATGACTTGACTCTTGTTCTCCACAGGGATATTGGGAATATGTTAACTCCACAGAGCCAGGAGATACTTTGGGTCACATTCTAGCAGTGATACTAATCCCTTTGCCCTTTACTTCCCCAAATGCAAAGCTTAAATTGTTTTCTATGCATAAGTTTTGTAAGTGATCATTTCTTCATACATTTGTTAGCCATTGGAATACCCATTGCCATGACTTTTCTAATCAATTGTTGATTTCTGGCCTGCTTTCCTATAAGCTGTTTAATGTTTACAATATGCTTGGCATTTTAAAGATGATTTTAGTTCTATTATGAAATCTATCATACACACAAAAGTATATAGATCTCCCCTTCTGCCATGGCAGCCATTGAAAGGGCAGTAGCCATGGCTCTACACAACCCCATGTTCTATGGACCTCAACACGGGCCATAAGTTGACTAAGAATGTGAGCAAGCTGAGGCACAGGGTCCAATATGGGTAATCTAGGCCAACAATGATCATTTAGCAAGCCATGCAGTTCATCAGTTGCTTGATTTCAGGAAAGACTGGATATCAACCTTTTAAACAATGTGGTAAATTGTTTATACCATGGAGAAGGAAACCAACAAAGAATGGCTCAAGATGTAGTGACATATTTAAAGGTGCATCCTGATGTATGGACAGGAGTCAACATAATTTTGGAATTTTCACAGAATATGAACACAAAATACTATGGACTACAAATTTTGGAAAATGTGATAAAAACAAGATGGAAGATTATTGCAAGGAACCAATGTGGAGAAAAAAATACAATGTTGTCCTCATTATCAAAATCTTGTGTTATCCACTTTGTGTAGAGAAGAAGGTGTATATCAGGAAATGAAATATGATTCTTGTTTAGATAGTGAAACAAGAATGGCTCAAATACTGGCCAACATTTATAAGGGACATTACAGGCACAAGTAGGATGTGTGATAGTCTCCATTTTATTATGAAATATTATGATAAAATCCCCCAAATTCTCCAATTGCACATGCAACCTTGGAAATATTGCTCAGATTTCTTGAGAACATTTTTGAGAACAAGTTAATCAGCACATTAATTTATAAATTCCTGAATGTTCCAATGTTTTGAAATATCTCTCTGAATTGGTTTACTGAGATTGCTGTTGTGAGTGTAAGCCATTATGCAAGACAATTTGTAACACTATTTACACTGAAAATGATGTAGCTAAAACAGATGTTTCCTTTAAATACTAATATTCGACCTACATACTTAAATGGAAAAGGTGAACAAAACTTTATCTAAAATCTGTTTATTTCTCTGTACTATTCTTAAGAAATATGATCAACTTATACAAAAAAGACTATATCTCAGGGAAACACTGATGGAGGCCCTGCACTACATGATGTTATTATCGCAAGTAAAAGAAAATGAAATCTTTAAAATTTGTCTTAAATATTAGAATCACTTGGCAGCTGAACTCTATAGAGAGAGCCCATTTCTATATCTGCCTCTGCATTGCTCTTGGGACTTCAACATTTTGGTGTTCCTCCCAGGAAACAGCTCTAGTTGCCTGTATTATCCAAGATCTGCTTGTTGATGGTTAGTCATGTGGCCAAACCAAAAGGAAGTATTGATTGTAGAAAATGATCAGAGAGAAGCTGTGAGAAAATTCATGAAAGATACAGATTCCATAAATGTATATAAGAATATGAGAGAAACATTAGTTTATCTTATTCATCAGTATTATTATGTAGATACAGAAAGAAAAATGACTAAGGAGCTTTACAACCAATTCAATGGTACAGCGAGGTCATGTAAATATTTGAATACATTGTGTTGGGCAACAGGTTTCATTAGTGGAGCAATGCATGAAGAGGATGGGTAAAGATTTCTTATTACTGTTATAAAGGATCCATTGGGATTATGTGAATAGAAAAGACACAAAGATAATAAACTATTCTTGCATCAAATATCAACTACGTTGTAAGTCAATATTCAAGATTTTTGAAAGCTCACTGGTAATTTTTGAAGACTTTTGTTAACAAGCTATTTGAATTCATGCATGAGATCAATGATGCAGTCCAGGATGTGGCTTGCAATATTTTCATGAAAATAGTTCAAAAAATACCCCAGACATTTCATTCAGGTACAGCTTAGAAAAATAGTCCCTTTTAAAAAAATAATTAAAAAAAAAATTTTTTTAAAAGATACTTAGATTACATAAATGTTACACAAAAATTATAGGGATTCCTATATGCCCCACCTCCCACACCTCCCACATAGACATCCTTCATTAGTGTGGCACATCACCTGCAATGGATATACACATCCTGGGGCTTTGCCATTAAGCATGGAACATAGTTCAAATTGTAGACCACAATTTCCCACAAAGTTCTGCATATTATATGGTGATATAAAATGGCCTATATCTGTTGTTGCAATGTAACACAGGATAATTCCCAAGTCCTGAAAAAGCCCCTGTATTACAACTGCTTTTTCCTCTCCCTGCCGACAAAGCATCCAGTGGCCACTGGCTCCATATTACTGTTGTAATTTTTTCCATTTCTTGAATCACAATATATCTATAACATAATACCAGTAAGTCCATTCTAGTCCATAGCTCTTCCCCCAATACTGAGGAGTCTGGGATGGTGATGTTCACTCCACCTGCAAGTGAGAGGGGGCTTATATCCCATGGATATGGTGGATGGGATTGTCCTGCCTGCAGCTGCAGGCTCTCTCCATTCCCTGGGATGGCCATTGTCCATCATGGTCTTCCTGCCAGGTGTTCTGGGTGAGTCTTTGAGTTGTAGAGTGGGAGCTGCAGATCCACCGAGATTCCTGGCCCAGCTGGCACATGGACAGCCCAAAGACTCCACTCTCTGGAAGTACACCTACAAACACCAGCACCACATATAGGTTTGAATAGAAGGAACAGATGGTCCATGTGCAGGGAAGACATATTTAAATCCAACTCTGTCACTCTCAGAAGCACAGATTCCAAAGTTAGGGCCCACTATTAAGGCACCAAACTCTGGAGCAATCTGCCCTGATATAGGACCTGGATGTCTCCAGAGACCTCAATAGCCCCTCTATTTGGGGTTATATCCACATTGGAAGCCTTTGAGGTCCTCCTGAGATGTGCAAAAGTGTTATGTCTGGGATGACCTCCTGGCACACTTTGGATTTCTTTAGGCATATGAACTCATTTGTCTTTACCGTTTCCCCTTTATATTTGAGGTCTTTTTCCAGGCATATTGCCCTTTGTCACTTAGTAGTAATCCCTCATCGCCAGGGAGGCTCATCCCCAGGAGTCATGTCCCAAGCTGGGAGGAAGGTAATGCATTCATATGCTGAGTTTGGCTTAGAGAGAGGCCACATTTGAGGCAACAAGGAGGCTCTCAGGAGGCAACCCTTAGGCAACCCATAACAATAGTTTCAATTTCAAAAGCAAAGACTCATAAGGCTAGTCATCAATAACAAGGGCCCATCAGTGGATCATCCTCCTTTGCCAGACACTGCCCCTGCACTTGGGGGACTGTTGCTGTTCCCTTGGAGAATGTTGCAGAACTCTCCAGGATGGGATTTGAGTATTCTCTCATTTATTGAGTGATTCTCCATCCACTGTGACCATGCCCCATGAGCATTTGAACAATTTTATATACCTTTTATGTATGTTCAGGTGAACTTCCTCCCATGCACCCCCCATCCCTGATACCCCCCACCAACAATCCTCTCCCACCCCAGTTGTAAAACCTCTGTGATCCAAAGCTTCTTTAAAGATGAAGCCAATACAGTAGCCAAACAAAATTAATAGGAAAATGAAACAATGATGAGATTAAATGTAAGAGATAAAATACCTGAAAACCAGAAAAAAAAAAAAAAAAAAACTAAAAGAAAATAAAATGAAAGAATTGGGATATTCAAAAAATGGGGAAAATTAAAAAAAAAATTTTTCTTGACATTTTGCCTTTTGTCACTGCAATATCTGGTGTCCAGTCTATACCATGGCACCTTCCCCCACTCACTCCCCAGTGTTTCACTATTTTTAACTTACTTTCCAAAGATGTTTCAGTTTACAGCAAAGTCACACACAGAATACAAGAGACTCTCATATACCCAACCTCCTTCCCTTTTCCTCACCCCATATTAAAGCCTTTTTGTATGTGGATAGTAGCATTGTTATAACTGATATACAGTTAGTGAAACATAGCTACTAAACATTGTCAATGGTTTACACTATGGCTTACATTTTAGACCATACACTTTTATAAATTTTGATGATATTTACCATGTCCAGTGTCCATCACTGTAAGGTAATGAAAAACATTTCCACTGACCATTAAATACTCCCTGTTTGATCTATTCTGTTCCTCCCTCTCCATCCCCTCAAGGCCCACGATGATCCCCTGGCTTGACTCATTGGATGACAAGATTCATAGTTATATGCAACAAGAGGTCTTGACACACTGTTTTGTCCTCCCCTGTTAGGAACTGCCCTTGCTCTTAAGAGACGCCTATCTGTCTATTTCTGAGCAAATCGGTCCTCCCAAAGATGGGAGTCCATCTCCTTCCTGCTCATGGTGTAGGTCTCCACCCACTGATACAAAACATCATGATGAGATGAACACTCACAAACTCCCTAGAAGTCTGCTCCAGATGTGCCCTGTCCCAAATGCACCCCTCCAACCAACACACTAAACCAGTGACCCTTCCTTGTCATATTGCCATAAGAGCACTCCCACCTCTGAACTTTCATCCTCATAACCAGAAATCCCAAGTTTTCACCTGGTCCCTCTCCCATCTCTCCCCCCAGTATCCTGGGTATTCTAATTCCACCCTTCCCAATCTTGCCACCTGTCAACCCTGCACCACCAAACCCAATATTATCATGGCCCACCTACCCTATCCCTTCAATATGCAACTACACTATATCACTTTACCACAGATTATGTTCATATGGATGATGGCTCACAACTTTCTCTTCTCTTTCTATTTCTTGTAAACCTATCTTTCAGACAACAGTTCTCAGAGACTCCTCAATTTCCTTAATTCATGTCAGTGAGGCCATGTATTGTTCATCCTTCAATGTCTGGCTTGCTTCACTCAACATAAGGTCTTCAAGATTAATCCATGTTATCCTATGGGTTAGCATTTTATTCCTTCTTACAGCTGAGTAATATTCCATTGTATGTATGTGCCACATTTTGTTTATCCATTCTTCTGTTTATGGGCACCTGGGCTTATTCCAAATTTCAGCAATAGTGAACAATGCCTCTATGAACATTGTGTCCATATATCTGTTCATGTCTTTGCTTTCAATTATTCTGGGTGTATATCCTTCAGTGGAATAACTGGAATCTATGGAAGATCTACAGTTAGTTTTTTGAGGAACTGCCAAACTGTCCTCCACAGTGTTTGGACCATTCTACAATCTCACCAGCATTGGATAAGGGTTCCCATTCCTCCACATCCTCTACAACACTTGTATTCTGCTGTTTTTTTTAATAGCCACCATTCTAATGGTTGTAGTTTTGATTTGCATTTTCCTAATAGTTAGTGATGTCGAGCATTTTCTCATGTGCTTTTTAGCCATTTGTATTTCTTCCTTGGAGAAATGTCTTTTCAGGTCACTTGCCCATATTTTAAATGGGTTGTTTGTCTTTTTATTTTCAAGGTGTAGGATTTCTTTATATATGCAGGATATTATGCTCCTATCAGATAAATGGTTACCAAATACTTTGTCCCATTGAGTAGGTTGACTTTTTATTTTCTTGATAACATCCTTTGAGGTGCAAAAGTTTTTAATATTGAGATGATCCCATTTGTCTATTTTTTCTTTGGTTGCTCATGTTTTGTGTGTGAAGTTCGTGAAACTATTTCTTATTACAAGTTCCTATAGATGCTTCCTTACATCATTTTCCAAGGCCTTTATGGTCTTGGCTCTTATATTTAGATCTTTGATCCATGTTGAGTTGATTTTTGTATAAGGTGTGCGATGTTGTTCCTCTCTCTTTCTTTCAAATATGGATATCCAGTTCTCCAAGAACCAATTGTTGAAGAGGCCATTCTCTCCCAACTGAGTGGGCTTGGTGTCCTTGTTGAATAACAGATGACTGTATATGTGAGGATTTATATCAGAACTCTCAATTTGTTTCCATTGGTCAGTATGTCTATCCTTGTGCCAATACCATGCAGTTTTGACCACTGTAGCTTTGTAGTATGTTTTAAAGTCAGGTAGTGTGATATCTCCAACTTCATTTTTCATTTTCAATATGTCTTTGGTGATTCAGGGTCTCTTTCCCTTCCAAATAAATTTTCTAGTTAGTTTTCCCATTCTGTAAAAAATACAGTGTTGATTTTTATTGGGATTGCATTAAATCTGTAGATTCATTTGGGTAGGATTGACATCTTGATGATGTTTTGTCTTCCTATCCATGAACAGGGATTATTCTTCCATTTATTTAAGTCTTCTTTGATTTCCTTTAACAGTGTTGTGTAGATTTCTGTATATAAGTCCTTTACATCATTAGCTAAATTTATTCCTAGTTGTTTGATTCTTTTAGTTATTATTGTAAATGGTATTTTTTTTTCTTGATTTCCTCCTCAGATTGCTCGTTATTGGTGTACAGAAATGCTACTGATTTTTGTGCATTGATCTTATTACCTACAACATTACTGAACTCCTTTATAAGTTCTAGAAGCTTTGTTGTAGATTTCTCAGGGCTTTCTATGTATAATGTCATCAGCAAATAATGAAATTCTTACTTCTTCTTTTCCAATTTGGATGCCTTTTATATCTTTTTCTTTCTTCAGTGCATGAGCAAGTACTTCTAAGACAATGTTAAATAGGAGTGGTGATAGAGGGCATCCTTGTCTTGTTCCCAGTCTCAGAGGGAAGGTTTTTAGGATTTCACCATTGAAGATGATGTTAGCTTTGGGTTTTTCATATATACCCTTTATCATGTACAGAAAGCTTCCTTCCTATCTCTTGCAGTGTTTTTCTCAGGAAAATGTGCTGTATTTTGTGGAATGCTTTTTCTGCATCTATAGAGAAGATCATGTGAATTTTTTCTTTCAATCTGTTTATGTGGTGTATTACATTAATTGATTTCCTTATGTTGAACCATCCTTGCATACCCAGGATGAATCCCACTGGGTCATGGTGTATAATTCTTTTGATATGTTGTTGAATGTGATTAGCAAGTATTTTCTTGAGGATTTTAGTATTTAGGTTCATTAGAGAAATTGGTCTGCAATTTTCCTTTCTTGTGGTATCCTTGTTTGGCTTTGGTATTAGGGTGATGTTGGCAACATAGAATGAGTTAGACAAGGTTCCTTCTACTTTTATTTTTTGTAAGAGATTAAGCTGGATTGGTGTTAGCTCTTTCTGGAATGTTTGGTAGAATTCAGCTATGAAGCCGTTTGGACCTGGGCTCTTCTTAGCTGGGAGGTTTTTGATGACTGAGTCTTGCAATTGGACTTTTGAGTTAAAAAATTTCTTCTTTTGTCAATTTAGGCTGCTTGTGAGTTTCTTGGAAGTCATCCATTTCCTTTAAATTATTATTCTTGTTGACATATAATTTTTCGAAGTATCCTCTTATGATATTCTTTATTTCTGTGGGGTCAGTAGTGATATCCCCTTCCTCATTCCTTATTTTTGTATTTGCATCTGCTTTCTCTATTTTTTTATTAGTCTAGCTAAGGGTTTGTCAATTTTATTGATCTTCTCAAAGAAAAACCTTTTGGTGTTGTTTATTTTTTCTAGTGATTTCTTATTTTCTGTTTCATTTAGTTCTGCTCTAATCTTTGTTATTTCCTTCTTTCTACTTCCTTTGTGGCTAGTTTGTTGTTGTTTTTCCAGTTCCTCTAGGTGTGCAGTTAGGTCTTCAATTTTAGCTCTTTCTTCTTTCTTAATATATGCATTTATCGCTATGAATTTCCCTTTCAGTACAGCTTTGTCTGCCTCTCATAGGTTTTGATATGTAGTGTTGTCATTTTCATTTGTTTCAAGGTAGTTACTTATCTCTTTTGAGATTTCCTCCTTAACCCTCTGTTTGTCTAAGAGTGTTGTTGAACTTCCATATCTTTGTGCCTAACCTGTTTCTCTGACCCTTAGTGAATTCCAATTTCATTCCATTGTGGCCAGAGAAATTACTTTGTATAATCTCAATCTTTCTGAATTCATTAAGTGTTGTTCTTTGGCCTAGCATGTGGTCTATCTTTGATTATGATCCATGTGCACTCGAGAAGAATGTATATCCTGTTGTTTTTGGACGTAGTGTCCTGTATATGTCTATTAGTTCCAGGACCTCTAACATATTATTCAAAGTCTTTGTGTCTTTATTGATTCTCTGTCTAGATGTTCTAATTGTGATAATGGCATATTAAAATCTCCCACTATAATTGTACAGGCATTTATGTCTCCACTTAGTTTTTCCAGTGTTTGCCTCATGTATTTTGAGGTACCCTGATTAGGTGCATAAACATTTATGATTCTTCTCTCTTCCTGAAAGATTACACCTTTTACTAATATATAGTGTCCAGCTTTGTCTCTCACAATAGTTTTGCATTTAAAGTCTATTTTGTCTGATATTAGGATAGCTACTCCTGATCTTTTTTGGTTATTGTTTCCTTTAAAATTGTTTTCCAGCCATTCACTTTCAGCCTCCTTGAATCCCTGGGTCTATGGTGGGTTCTCTTTTCTCTTGCTGCCTTCAATATTTTCTCTTTGTCTTGAGCATTGGACATTTTGATAATTATATGCCTTGGAGTAGGAGTGTTGGGATTTATATTGTTTTGGTTGCATTGTACTTCCTGGACATGTACATCCATCTCCCTCAATAGGGTTGTGAAGTTTTCAGCCATTATTTCCTTCAACACTCCTTCTGTTCCCTTTCTCTTCTCTTTTCCTTCTGGGGTGCCTATAACACGTATGTTTGTGCATTTTGTGTTGTCAGTTAAATCCTAATTCCATGCTGGATTTTTTCTATTTTTTTATCTATATGTTCTACTCTCTGTTTGATTTCAGATGTACTGTCTTCAACATCACTAATTCTTTCTTCTGCTGTTCAAATCTGCTGTTATGTAAATCTAGTGTCTTTTATATTTCTTGGATTGTGCCATTCATCACCATCATATCCATTATCTTTTTATGTTTGTTTACAATTTCTTCAGTATGTTCTCCCAGCGTCTTCTTAATATCCTTAATCTCTTCCTTCACTTAATTAAGTTGGTCCATTATATTTCTTTGGACAGCTTTGATTTGTTATTCTATTATTTGCATCTCTTCGTGGTTTTTAGTTTGTTTCTTAGACTGGTCCATGTCTTCCTGTTTCTCAGTATGGTTTGAAATTTTTTGTTGCCCTCTGGTCATCATTTTATCTTTATGGATTTATTCAGTTGATTAACTTCTCTTTCTGCTGTAGAGTTTCATTTAGCTGGTGGTTCTGTGTGTGTGTTAAGTTTTCTCTTAGACACTTTGTTCTTCTAGTTCTATTTCCTTGCTTTTTTCTATGTTCCCTTGAAGGAAAAAGATTAGGGCCAGAGGAATTGAAAGAGGTAAGAAAGGAAAAGGATAATAGTAATATTGATAAAAGTTATAAGAGGGGCCATGTAAGACTTAGTAAAATGAGTATTTAACTCATGTAAGCAGTGTTGAGTAATAGGGAAAAAAAGTGGAGTACCTACAATGGAATGGAAAACCAAATAGAGAAAAATATATAGAATGATTCAAAAGGCAAAATGATGAGGAGAGAAAAAAAGAGTAAAGAAAGGGCTAAATGGAAAAAATTAATTTAAAAAAGAAAAGAAAACAGAATGTACAAGATAGAAATTGACACCCATGAAGTTGAGGACTAATGAAAAAAACGTGGCATGCAAGAACCACAACAGAAAGCAGAAAGTGGAAAGATGAATGAAGGAAAAGATAGAGCATTGGTAGACAAAATCAGTATACACAGAGAATGGAAAAATCAAGGAAGAACTAGCACAGCAAAGAACAAACAAGCTAGCAGCACCTAATTTAAAAAAACTGGGGGGGAGGTGAAAGAGGGGAAAAAAAGCAAGAAACAAACAAATAAACAAAGAAAATCCAAACATACACACAAGCAAGCAGTCAAACAAAGCTAAGGAATAACAGTGTTCCTTCTTGGGCCCTTGTGGAGCCTCTCAGCCTGCCTGTGTTCATTAATCAATTACCTGAAAGCTTCTCTCTGCAGGTTTTGAGGCAGACTTTAGCTAGTAAACTAAGTTAAAATTTTTTTAAGTTACCTTTTTTTTTTTTTTTTTTTGAGAAATAAGGGACCCAAAAGAAGGCCTCTTCTAGACCACCTCCTCCACCAAGGGGACCCTAAATAGGCTCGTGGAAACTTATCAAACACTTCCCACTTACTGACCTCCCCAGAGGAGCTGAAACTCTGATAATCCTCAGTACCAAGCTGTAAAGTTGGCAAACCTGCCTCCTCCTGAGCCAAGACTCCATATTCCAGGATGGCTAGGTAAATCAGGCTTCCTCAGCAGATTCGCCTCTCCCCTCAGCTGAGCACCACATCAATCTGGCTAGTGTGCTCCCCAAAGGTGCAAGGGGGTCCAGGCAGCAAAACCCACAGAAAGGAAACCCCTCTCCACCTTCTGCAAGGACCCTCCCACTCTTGGAGATTGCTCCCCCTCACTGGGTTGCCGATGGGAGTCAGGCCTCACCCTAGCTCTTTGCACTGAGAGTGGGGTTTAGCTGTCCACATCCATGATTTCCAGCTGGGGAAAAACTCACGATTTTATATTGAACAATCAATCGCATTGTCCAGCTCCCTCCCGATCAATGTCCTTAAGGTTCTCGCTCCATGCGCTTCCAGAACAGAACACTCAGGCATAATCCTGTCCCCAATAAGCCATCCTCCGCAAGAGAGATGGTGAATGCCCACCTAAAGCGATGCCATCTTGCCCTCCTCTCCAGAAGTAATGTCTTTTATTGGTGAGATTTTGAACAACCTTACCACTATAATCTGTGTTATTCAGCTTCAACATATTCATACATTTTATGAAGCTGTGGTCACATAAATTTTTGCACAAACAGACCAAACATTATAAGAATATTTGATACAAAAACACATGCTACTTCCTAATCAAGTGTGGGAAAGCACAAAGCAGCAGGCTACCAAAAATACAGATACTTAAAAATCCTGAAACAGTCAAGCAACTTGGTAGCATATTGAAATCAAATGCAAGACCCTGCAAAGCTGTTGGACACCACTTTATAAATCAGCTTGGATGAATTTATATAAAGATATGCTTAATGTGTACAAATGCCTCAGTGAAAATATTTCTTCAGCTATCTAAGCTAACGGTTAGATGGTAACAAAACAACCACTGATTAGAAGTAGGCAAACACACTAGAGGTTCTGAGGGAAGGGAAAGAGAAAATACAGGTGAAATATGGGGACATTTTGGGGATTTGGGAATTTTCCTGAATGACATTACAATGACAAATATGGGCCATTACATATCTTGCCATAACCTACAAAATTGTGTGGAAGAGAGTGTAAACTAAAATGTAAACTATAATCTGTGCTTAGTGGCAATGCTCTAAATTGTTTTCATCAATTGTAATGAATGTACCACATTCATTGAAAGATGTTGTTAATTTGGGACATGTAGGAAGTTGGGCATATGGGAATACCCTCTATTTTTATGTAACATTTAGGTAATCTAAATAACTTTAGAAAAATAAAAAATATATTTTAAAAAAAGAAATAGGCAAACAATAAAAAAGGAAACTTAAAATTAATATCTGGTTGGATTAGCCATTCCAATGATCCACAGATGGTTGCTGAAAATTGTATTTCTTCTCTGTTGGATGCAGTTTTCATTGATTATCAGAGAAATGTCCCAGCTGTTAGAGAACCAGAGTAATTAGTACTATGGTTATTATTGTCAGCAAGTTATGAGGACATATAACAGCTGAAATACCTTAAATATTTGAAGCTATTTTTGAATGCACATTAAATATGATAGATAATGGCTTTGAAGAATATCCTCAACAGAGAACAAACTTTTTTTTAGTACTTCAGGCTCTCCATTTTCATTGGTTCCCAGCATACTTGGCTATTTGAACTGCACAGTTCTAACTTGTTTCAGAATCCATTATTTGGGCTTTCAAAAATACTATAAGGAATGTTGCAGATACAGACTTGCAGATACTTTTTACTCTCTTATAAAATGTTGTCCAAGAAGAAGCTGTAGCTCAGAGTTTTTATCAAGCATATTTCTGTGATATTCTTCAGTGCATCTTTTCTGTTGTGACAGACATCTCACATACTACTGGTTTAACAATGCATGAATCAATTCCTGCATATATGTTTAATTTGGTAGAAGAAGGAAAAATCAGTACACTGTTAAACCAGGAAATCCAGTTAGCAACCAAATGTTTATTCAGGAATATGTAGCTAATCTTCTTAAGTCTGCATTCCTTCATCTACAAGATGCTCAAGTTAAGCTCTTTGTGACAGGGATTTTCAGCCTAAATCAGGATATCCCTGCTTTCAAGGAGAAGCTTAGAGATTTCCTAGTACAAATAAAGGAGTTTGTAGATGAAGATTCATCTGATCTGTTTTTGGAAGAAAGAGAAAAATCTTTGGACAAGGCCAGGAAGAGAAGCATAAACTCCAAATGTCTGTACCTGGAATTCTTAATCCACATGAAATTTTGTAAGAAATATGTGATTGAAATCAGAAGTTATGCTGTTTTTTCCCTCTGTGCAGTTCTAATGGCATGAAGAAAACAGCATATGGATATTTGCCAACCAAAATGATACCAATTTGTAAATTAAAATGTCACCTAGTGGCCCTTTTTCTTATGTTTTTATATAAAAAATTTTCAGTGAAATATCCTTCCATTCTTTAAACTTTTATTTTGGTCATCTTTATTTAGATTGTATGAAGTTGAAATTAAGACATTTAAAAAAATTTTTCTTCTTTCCGATATTGTGGCTAGGATGGAAGGAAGAGGCAAATTCAATTTGAACATATGCTTGTAAATTCTATTGCAAAATTATACAAATTTTCATTTAAACAATACCAATTTTTAAATTAGGGAGCATTTTTTCTAGCCTACATGTCAGTCTAGAAGAAAAGGTAATGAGTAAAACAAATTGAGTTGTTAAAAGGTTTATACTGCTGCATTGTCTGAAGTTAGTACCTCTTGGACTGAATTGTTTGTCCAGACTACATATATTCCAAGTCTGTATGGCAGGTTTGCAGCAAGATAATGTGCATATCATCACATCATAAAGCAACTTCGAAAAATATGGGAACACAGTTATTTTTTACAAAGTTCTTTGTGTGTGTGTGTGTGCTGTGATTTGTCAACAACAGCTTTTTGTTTATCTCAATGAGGAGTGTTGCTCATTTGTGCACCTTCATTAACTTAAAGTGAAATGGTTAAAAATATTCATCTTATTAGAATAGACTAAATTTTTTTTTAATACTCAAAAAACAAAACAAATTTCTGCTTTTGAAATGACTTATACTAATTTACATTGTTTAACAAGCTGTAGTCCTTTAAGAAGTCTGCTTAAGCAAAATAAACGTGGTTTATATAAGAAGAGTATATATCTAATATATTTTTAAAAGTAAGTAAAATGACAACCTGTAATCACCACACATATGGGAAATCTACATCAACAACTAACAAAAACTATTGGTGGGCTCCCGCTACCTTCCCCAGAGATCTACAACATCCTAAAATTTGTTTTAGTCATTCCCTTTTTTTCAATTCATCCATTTACATAATTCAATTTTATTTTAATTTTCTGCTATTGCAAAAAAGGGTCTAAATCATTTATTTGGACAAGTCTCTTTGTGAAAACAGAAATTGTTTTAAGGTGAACATGCTGATCAGAATAATGTTTGTGAAATTCATCCATGCTCTTGCATATATTAATAGTTGATCTGGACAGGCACTTAACAGCCTGTGAAAGAAGGAAGCCAGAAGACATAGCCAGGAAACTGTTAGAAGCCCAACTTGACTGAGGGAAAAGAGGGTGGGGAGAGCCAGATAAGGTTTCAGAAGCTTATCTAACCTGCAGAGTGGATATAGCTCAGTGGAAGAACTTCTGCCTCACATATACTAGGAGACTGGTTCAATTCTCAGTACATCCTAAGGGAAGGGATTCAAAGACTGATCTAGTGGGATATCAAGCACACAGCTGGCACCTTGTGATAAGAAAATTATAGACTAGATTTTTTGTGTTTTAGGGTTTTTGATCTATTATTTCCTATTTTTATTTATTATTATGTTTTAGTCTTTATTTTATTCTCTAAAACTGGGCACCTTACTTGTAGAGTGTGGGCTTCAGGGTGATTTACTGATGAGGACCAGCTACCTGAAAGAGTTCCTAGGGGCCTAAGAGTGAAACCTGGTTTTCCTGGATTGTTTATTGTTTTTTAATTGTTTTTCTCTTTATTTCTTTTTTTTTCTTTTCCTTCTTTTTTTCTCCTTAGTTTCTTTACTTCTTTTCTTGCTTTCATTTCTTCCTCTTCCATTGTTTTCTTTCAATCCACCTTCTTTGGATTGGGTTCATTTATTTTCCTCTCTTCTCATCTAGTCAGTCTTTTATTCTATTCTGTTTTTCCTTGTTTATTTTTTATTCCACCATTTTATTCTTATTTCTTTGTATTTTTTTTATGATTTTTCACTCTTATTACTTATTTTTACCTGGCTCTTTTATGGTTCCCTTTCTATTTTGTTATGTACTATTCTTTTTCTCTTGTTCTTTCTTTCCTTATCTATGGTCTTAATATTTTTTAAGGCAACATGAACCACTAAGAAGATATAGAAGTGAAAGCAGTGTCAAAGAGGAATCTTAACACAAAACAAAACAAAATAAAATCCTAGAGTAGAAAGAGAAGCTAATCTTCTGAATAAACACATCAAGATAAGATACATAGACATCAGCAAAACTTACAAGCCATACTTTAAAAAAGGAAGATATGGATAAGTCTATGGACAAACTAAAAAGCAGGAAAAGATGTAAAATATGGAACAACTAATCAAGGGTGCCCAAACATATGTCATGGAGCAATCTCAGGCAATGAAGGAAGAGATAAAAGATATTGAGAAGACACAGTGGGAACATACTGAAGATATTGTAAACATGCGTAAAATAGATAACAGATCTGATGCTGATGAATGACACAATGTAAGAAATAAAATATATTCTCAAAGCATGTAACAGCAGATGTGAAGAGCAGAGGAAAGAATTAGTGATGTCAAAGATAGTAAATCTGAAATCAGACAGATAGTAGAACAGATAAATATAGAAAAATTCAGCAGGCACTCAAGGGATTTAATGACAACAGAAAATGCACAAGCATAAACTTTATAGGCTTCCCAGAAAAAGAAGAGAAGGGAAAGGGGCTAGAAGGAGTGTTGGAGGAAATAACAGCTGAAAATTTCCCAATTAATTGAGAGACATGGATATATATGTCCAGGAACCACAGCACACTCCAATCAGTATAAATCTTAGCAGGCCAACCCCAAGACTAATATTTATCAAATTGTCAAATGTTCAGGACAAAGAGAGAATACTGAAAGCAGCAAGAGAAAAGAGATCCATCAAATACAAAGATTAAGTGCCTATTTCTCATCTGTAACCATGGTAGTGAGAAGGCAGAGGTATGACATAGTTAAGGTGCTAAAAGAAAAAAAAATCTAGCCAAGAATTCTGTATCCAGCAAAGCTGGCATTCAGTGATGAAGGAGAGTTCAAAATATTCACATATAAACAGAAATTAAGGGAGTTTGTCAACAAGAAACTTACACTTTAAAAAATAATAAGGATGTTTTCAGGTTGAAAGGAAAAAACAGGGGAGAGAGGGTTGGAGGAGAGTGTAGAAAGGAAGATTATTAGTAAGAATAACTAAAAAGATAAAAAGAGAAATAAAAATGAAATATGACATATAAACCTGAAGAAAAAATGGTTAATCTAAGTAATGCCTTGACAGTAATAACATTGAATGTTAATGGCTTAAATTCTCCAATCAAAAGACACAGATTGGCAGAATAGATAAGGAAATATGACCTATTTTTATGCTTTCTACAAGAAACTCACCTTAGACCCAGGGACACAAGGAGATTGAAAGTGAATGATTGGAAAATGATTTTAAATACAAACAATAACCAAAATATAGTGAGAGTAGGTATATTAATATTAGATGCAGACTTTAAGTGCAAATCTATTGTAAGAGACAAAGAAGGACACTATATAGTAATAAAAGGGGCAATCTATCAAGAAGAAGGAACAATCATAAACATGTATGCAACTAACCAGGGTGTCCCAAAATACATGAGACAAACACTGGAAAAACTAAGTGGAGAAATAGATGCTTCTACAATTATAGTGGGGGAAATTAATATACCATTATCATCATTAGACAAAACATCTGAACAGATGTTCAATAAAGAAACATAGACCTTGAGTAATGCATTAGAGGAACTAGACCTAATATACACAGAACATTATACCCTAATACAGCAGGTTATACACTTTTCTTGAGTGCAGATGGATCATTTTCCAGGATGCCCCACATGTCACAGAACAACTCTCAACTAAATAAGAAAGACTGAAATTATACAAATTAATTTTTCTGACCACATTGGAATGAAGGTGGAAATTAAAAAGTGACAGAGAACCAGAACAGGCACAAAGGCATGGAAGTTAAACAAAACACTTTCAGACTAACAGTGGATCAAAGAGGAAATTGCAAAAGAAATCAGTAAGTACCTTGAAATGAATGAATATGAGAACACAACCTATCAAAACCAATGGGATGCAGCAAAAGCAGTGCTGAAAGGGAAATTTGTAGCTATAACTGCCTATATTAAAAAAAGAAGAAAGAGCTAAAATTGAAGAGCTCTCTGAACAACTGGGGGAAATAGAAAAAAACAAGAAACTAATCTCAAAGCAAGTAGAAAAAAGGAATTAATAAATATTAGAGCAGAACTAAATGACATTGAGAATTAAAAAAATAAAACTACAAAAATTAACAAAGCCAAAGCTGGTTCTTTGAGAAGATTAATAAATTTAAAAAACCCTTAGCTGGACTAACAACATAAAGAAAGAAAGAAGATGGAACTACATAAAATAAAAATGAAGGAGAGGATATCAACACTGATCCCACAGAAATAAAGAGTATCTTTAGAAGATACTTTGAAAAATTGTATGACAACAAGATGGATAACTTAGATGATACACTGATGAAAGAAGAAATTGATGAACTCAACATACTTTCATAAGTAATGAGATTTAATCTTTCTTCAAAAATTTCCCAACTCAGAAGAGCCCAGGACTAGATGGTTTTAAAGGTGAAGGTTACTAATCATTCTGGAAGGAACACCAGTTCTTCCTAAGTGCTACGAAAATTAAAAGTGGAGCAAGCATTGCCTAACTCATTCTATGATGCCAACATCACTCAAATAATAAAGCAACATAAAGATGCCAAAAGAAAAGAATGCTAGAAACCAATCTCTCTAATGAACATGGATGCTAAAATCCTCAACAAAAAACTTGTTAATCATATTCAACAACACAACAAATGAATTATACACCGTGACCAAGTGGGTTTCTTCCCTGGTTTGCAAGGATGGTTCAATATAAGAAAATCAATTGATGTAATACACCACATTAACAGATCAAAAGAAAATCACATAATCATCTCTATTGGTGTAGAAAAAGCATTTGACAAAATACAGCATCCTTTCCTGATGAAAAACACTTCAAAAGGAAACTTCCACATGATAAAAAGTATATATGAAAACCCACAACTAACATAATATTCAATGGTGAAATGCTATAAAAACATTCAATATAAATACATAATTTCATCATTTGATCATCATGCCACATTGATAAGTAGATTGAGAAGTAACATAAGGTGGAAATAGAAAACATTTACCTCATTTTTACCTTCTGGTATGGAAAACTTAAAACCTGCCAACAAAGAGTTTTAATCCTAAAACTTTTTAATGTATCAGTAATTTACAATTTTGTAAATACATTTTTTTTTTGCTTTAGGTAAAAGTAATGCTTCTTTAAAATTTATTCTTCCACACTAAAAAATATAGGTATCTTTAATCTGAATTACCAAACCACACTTTCCTTATATGCTTATACATTATTCAGAACAAAATCTTTAAAGTTATTTTATGATCAGAATTCAGAAGCCATTATATATATATATATATTTCCGGAATATTTTAACTTATATGGTCAATGAATGATTTTCTGTCTCTTCTAAGGGCAAAAAAAGATAAAATAAGTTAATGTATACTTTATATTTTCTAGGACTCTATAAGTTTAAAGGAAAACAAAGAGAAACAGCACTACTTCACAAATGTTATATATGTAGCAGTTATAGAACCGTTCTCAGAGAATACACATTTTTTGAAGGTAAAATCTCAAAATAAAATATTTTTGTTACTATGCTGAGAATGATGAATCTTAAAGTTGGAATTAGAAAAAAGTTGAACTTTAAGGCATTTTCAACTTACCTCATTACAGTGGGAATGTCTTAAAATACTTATCCTATCATTTTCCTCAATAAGCTTTCTGCTCATAACTCTATTTACAGCCTCTTTTATCTGCTTGTTTCTAAGACTATAGATTATAGGATATAAGAAAGGAGGGACTCTAGAATAAAACACAGAGGTCATCATCTCCTGAATTGTTTCTGAAGTGGAGGTTAGCTTCACGTACACCGCAGTAACAGAGCTGAGAAAGACAGTCACCATGAGGATATGAGGGACACAGGTGGAAAAGGCCTTTCCTCACTCTCCCTTGGCTGGAAACTTGAGCACAGTAGTAAATATGTGAATATAAGAAATGGTGATGCAGGTAAAGCAGCCACCAGCAACCAGCACTGCAGAGACAAGAATTAAAATTTGATTGCTTAAGGTGTCAGAGGAAGACAGTTTCAGAAGAGAGAGGACATCACAGAAGAACTGATGGACCACGTTGGACTGACAGAAGGACAGCCAGAATGTGTTGCCAGTGTGGATTCCCTTATGTGTTCTCTGGGTGGAAAAATTATTTTTTTTCTTCTTTCACAATTATCTCTTTTGATACTCACTTCATTTGGACAATCACCTTTGAGAATTCTTTTCTCTGCAATCACTAGTTACATATATCTCTTCCTAGCAATTAAATATGCTATATTTTTTTAATGTTCACATTTGATTCAACTCTCTTTCAGTCTCTCTCTCTCTCTCACACTTTCTCTAAAATATTTTATTTAGTCCCTTGTGGCTTAATTGTGATCCTTCCTTAGTGTAGATACCATTACCAACCAAGAGAATGATATTAGCATGAGATTTTATTTAAAATGTCCTATGCTTTTTTACTTAATCATGTACTATAATTCTAATTGTAAATACAAATTGTGAAGTAATACACACAAATATACAAAGGGGGAAAAAAACTGGGTCAGTGGAAGATAAAGGAAACATTTTATATCTTACAAGTCCTAAAATGCAAATGCATTAAAAGTAACGATATATATATGTACAATGTATAAAGATATCATTTTTAACAAGTAAAACAGAAAGGTTGGTAGTGGAAGGGTATGGAAATGGTGCAATACCTGCAGTAACTTTAAATATAAATGGATTAAATTATGTGGTCAAAAGGCAGATATTGGCAGAACGGATAAAAAAAAAAGAAACCAAATCTATGCCATTTACATGAGACTCAAAATAAATTTAAAGACACAAGTGGTTTAAATGTGAAAGAATAAAAAAAAATCAGTGGATATAGTAACAAAAAAGACCTGGTATAGCTATACCAATATCAGATGAAATATACTTTAAATCAAAAACTATCACAAGCAAAATAGAAGAAAAGGGCATAGAGATAATATAGTCAATTGAACAATAGCAACAAAATTCTGAACACATATGCACATAAGAATAGAGCCCAAAAATATATGAAGAAAATATTGACAGATTTTAAAAAGAACTAGATGGTTCTACATTCATAGTCAGAGAATTCAATACACCACTTTCAATAATAGATAAAACCACTTTCAAAAATGAATGGAATGTCTGGACAGAAGCTAATGAAGAAATAGAAGACTTGAATAAAGCTATGATCCAACTATCTCTAACAGAAATATACAGGAAATAAAGTTTCAACAACAGCAGAATCACATTCCTCTCTTGTACCCATGGATGATTCCCAAGGATATAACAAGGATATATAAAACAAGTCTCAACAAATTTACAGATATTGAAATCACACAGTGAATCTTATCTGATCATAATGGAATGAAGCTAGAAATCAATAACAAAGAGAGAACTGGAAAAGTCACAAATATTTGGGTAGTAAACAACACACTCTTAAACAACCAATGGGTCAAAGAAGAAATCTAAAAAGAAATTAGAAAATATCTTCAGGTGAATGAAAATGAAAGCATGACATACCAAAACTTATGGATTGCAGTGAAGGCAATCCTGAGAGGGAAATCTATAGTTCTAAATTCATAGAATAAAGAAGTGATATCTCAAATCAGAGTCCAGTCTTACTCCAGGAAGAATTAGAGCCAACTAAATCCAAAATAAGCAGAAGGAAGGCAATAACAAAGGTCATATATTATGGAATAAGAAAAAAAAACATAGGATCAATAAAACCAAACCTTGGTTCTATGAAAAGATCAATTAAAAAAAAAAACAAAACAAAACATTTGTCTAGACTGACAAAGAAAAAAAGAGAGAGGACACAAATGACTAACATCAGAAATGAAATGGGGTGTATTAATAATGATCCATCAGAAATAAACAGGTATATGAGTGGATACTATGAAAATTGTATGACAACATATTAGAAAACCTAGATGAAATGGAAAAATTCCAATAATATAAAATATAATATATAAAATATAAAAACATTAAATATAAAAATATATAATATAAAAATGTAAAAGTATAAAATATAAAAACTCCTACACTGATTCAATAATATATAGATAATCTCAACAAATCAATAACAATTAAAGAGACTGAATCAATAAATAAATGCTCTCAATAACAACAGAAAAACAAAACCAGATGGCTTCACTGATTAATTTTTCCAAATAATCCAAAAATCATTAACACCAATCCTTCTCAAATTCTTCCCCAAAATTCAAGGGT
This sequence comes from Tolypeutes matacus, assembly GCA_026826555.1. Classification (NCBI taxonomy): domain Eukaryota; kingdom Metazoa; phylum Chordata; class Mammalia; order Cingulata; family Chlamyphoridae; genus Tolypeutes; species Tolypeutes matacus. The sequence goes on along the minus strand of JAKSZT010054155.1, from coordinate 1,164,876 downwards.
ATGATAGCTCCCTAAATTATTCTTTGAAGGCAGCATCAATTTATTATCAATGTCAGATGACACCATAAAAAATTATAGACCAGTATCCCTTATTAATATAGATATAAAAATGGTCAAAAAAATTCTAGTAAACTGAATCCATCAGCACTATGAAAGAATTATACACTATGTTCAAATTGGATTCATCAAAACTATGCAGTCATTACAACATAAGAAAATAATTTAATGAAATGCACTCCATTAATAGAACACATGGAAGAATGCCTGACAAAATGCAGCAATCTTCTTCATAAAACACTTATAAATCCAGGAATGGAGGAAACTACCACATCATGATAAAGGGCTTATATGAAAAACACATAGCTAACATCATACTAAAGTGTAAAAGCCTGAAAAATCCCCCTTAGAACAGGAACAAGACAAGGATACCCACTGTCACCACTGCTATTCAGCATTGTACTGGACATGCTAGCCAAAACAATTAAGAAAAAAAAAATGGCATAAAAGTCATTAAAATTGAAAAGGAGGAAATAAAACATTTCTTATTTACAAATGAATTGATCCTATATCTAGAAATTCCTGGAGAATTTGCAACAAAGCCTATAGAGCTAATAAACTCAACAAAGTTGGAGGGGTAAGGAGATATATGCACAAAAATCAGTGATGTTTCTATACTTCTGTTATTAAATCAAATCTTGTAATCAAACCAACATGATATTGACACAGGGATAGATGTATAGAAAAATGGAATTCATTGGAATGGAATGGAATTGATAATTTGGAAAAAAATCCTCACTATGGACAATTGATTTTTATGAAGTTGCCACATTCACTCAATCGTGTAAGACTATTCTCTTCAATAATTGGTTTTGGGAAGACTAGATGTCTATATGCAAAAGAATGAAGGGGTATCCCTTACCTCACACTAACACACAATACTTAATTGAAAATGGATCAAACAACTAAAAATAAGATCCTAAGTTTTACAACTACTAGAAGAAAACACAGGGAAACATCTTCAGGACCTTGCATTTGACAATGGTTTCTTAGTCTTCACACTAAAAGCAGAGCAATAAAAAAAAAAACATGAGTGGGAATCAAAAAAAATAAAAAATATGTGCATTGAAAAGTATTATCAAGAAAATATTAACATCAAACTACAGAATGGGAGAAAAATTTTGGAAAACACTTGTGTAATAAGGTTTACTATCCAGAAATTTCAAGAAAACCTGCAACTCAACAAAATAAAAACAAAGAACCAAATTTTAAAAGTTGTACAGAATACTTGACTAGACATTTCTCCAAGGAATTGATAAAAATGAACAATAAGCACATGAAAAGATGCCCTATATCATAGGCATTAGGGAAATGCAGTTCAAAAAATAGAAAGAGATAGCATTATGCACTGAAGAAAATGGTTATTGTAAAAATATCTAAAATAAGAAGTGCTGGAGAGGATGTGCATAAATTAGAACACTCATTCATTGTTGTTGAGAATGTAAAATAGGGCAGTAAATGTGGTTTTGGCATTTTCTCAGAAAGTATAGAATTACCACATGTCTTGGCAATCCCACTTCTAGGTCAATCCATCAACAAGTTGAAATCAGTGACTATTACAGATATTTTCACAGTGATATTCAGAATAACATTATTCACAACAGCAAAAAAATTGGAAGCAACGTAAGCACCCACCATCAGATGACAGGATAAACAGAAGGCAGTATACATGCATATATATGATGATTGAGCTCATGTGTCAAATTGGATAGGCTATTATGCCCAGGTATTTGGTCAAGCAAGCACTGTCCCAATTGTTACTGTGAAGATATTTCATGGATTTAAACCATCATTAAACTGAATTCATCTATGGCTGATTATATCTACAGTCAGCTAATGAGATTGTCTTCATCATTGAGAAGGATGTGAGCAACAGAATCACATCCAATCAGATGAAGGCATTAAGGGGAGAGAATTGATGATTTCAGTAGTCAGAAAGACTTTCCAGCTTTCCTTCAGCAAGCCTGTTTTCCCTGCTGAGTTCATTAAAAACATTCATCAGTGTTCCCAGCGTGCAGCTTGCCCTACAGAATTCTAACTTGCACATACCCACAGTCATGGTCACATGAGCTAATTTCTACATCATATTATTTACATTAAATATATATATACACACACACACATTTATGTTATATGTATGTCAGTTCTGTTTCCTGGAGAATCCTGACTAATCCAGAATACTATGACAATTTTTTCAGCTGTAAAAAGGAATCTAGTACTGAAGGCTGCTACAATATATATAATCTTTGAAAACATTTTGTGAGTGAAATAAAACCAGACAGCAAAGGAAAAAATATTCCATGTTTTCACTTATATGAAATAATTAAAATATAGAAATTTATAGAGCTAGAAAATAGGATGCAGTTTACCTGGGGCTGTGGTGGGGTTAGGTAATGTGGAGTTATTGCTTATTTGGTATATAATTTCTGTTTAGGATAAGAGAAGAAATTCTGATAATGATGGTGCTGATGGTAGCATAAACATTATGAATATAACTAACACAATTGTATGTATATTTGAAAGTGGTAAAAAGCAAAATTTTAGGTTGTTCATACGTTACAGAATAAAAATTGTAAAAATGGTTAAATACAACCTATAGACCACAGTTAACAATATCATTATAATAGTATTGTAGCATCAATTGTAGCAAAATTACCATATTCTTAGATGAAAAATTGTGTATATGACTGGGGTAAATGGGAACTCTGTACTTTCTGCATGGTAGTTCTGTAAACCTACAACTACTCTAAAGAAAAATAAAAAAGAAGCCTGCACTTTATTTACAAAGGTCACAGGCAATTAGGCAATTAAAATGTGATGGGTGTTACAATAGGATTGGACATAGGGGACTTAGCATCACTGATGAGCTTTCTTGTGGGGTTGAAGATGAAAAGGACATTATAAGGACAATTAGGATGGAGACTGGTAAAGATTCGGGGGAAGAAAAATCCATCTTACATCAATCCATTCATTAATGAATATGCCTAGCTTCATAGGGCTCTCTACAATCGCTGACGTAAAGTTTTAAAATCTTTCAATCTACTAATCTAAAATTAATAAAGAGGGGAAGCAGATGTGGCTCAAGTGATTGGGCTCAAGTCTACTACAGGGGCTCTTGGTGAAGGAGAGCTGGCCCTCACTGCAGACAGCTAATAGCCCATGCCGCAGAGAGCTGAAGGCCTGTGCCGTGGAAAGCTGGCACAGCAAGATGACACAACAAAGGGACACACAGAGGAGAGATGTGAGACTCAGCAGACTAGGAAGCTGAAGTGGCTTAAGTGATTGAGTGCCTCTCTCCCACATTGGAGGTCCCAGGATCGGTTCCTGTGTGCCTCCTAAAGAGAAGAAGAGAAGACAAGCAGACACAGAAGAATGCACAGCAAATGGACACAGAGAGCAGACAGTGAGCACAGGCAGCAAGGGTATGGGGATAAATAAAAATAAAATATTAAAAAATTTTAAAAAATAAAATTTAATAGAGTGAATAGGAGGTTAATGAGCATCCTTTCTACACATTTGCCTTACTTTCCCAGAACTACTCAGCTATTCCTTAAGATCCAGGGATCTTCAACTCCTTACCACTAATTCCACACAATGCATACCAATTATACTCACATGACAAAATACTTTTAAAACATCATTTATAACATATATTTAAGATTCTGACTGTATATTTTTGCTTATCTTGTTTCAAACCAGTGATCTCATAGAATGTTTGTCCTTTTGTGTCTAACATTTCAATTAACCTGTCCAGGGGATGGGGTGGAAATAAGGAACAGGAAGTAAAGGCTTAACATATACAGGGGTCCTGCTTGGAATGTTAAAACTGTTTTTGTAATGGATGTGTTGATGGTAAAACAACATAAAAATGTAATTAACAGAACTGGAAAATATATTTGAATTTAATTAAAGCAGGAAATGCTAGATTGCATATATGCTTACAGAACAAAAATTAAAACATGGATTATAGTTTATAGTACAATTATAAAAATGTGCTATCATCAATTTTAACAAATGTTCCATACCACTACAAGATGTTAATAATAACATCTTGTTCTCTAAACCCACAACTTCTTTAATAAAGAAAAACAAAGAAAACCATCATTTTCATGTTTTATTCAATGTATAAATAGATGGATATGTTGGTAGAACTAGATATAATAAAAAATATAAAATAAAAAAATTTGTGACCCTAAGTGTCAAGTGAAATAATGGCTGTTTCATATGTATGTATATACACATAAAGTATTGGAAATGTGATCTTATTACAAATAAAAACATTTGAAAATTAAAAAGAAATAATCCTATTTCTTCCAGAGGCCAGCCGACCCAATCTAGTGCCTCAGGGAGAATCAACACACCATGCAGGTGCTGGCATTTGCTATTCCCAAATTGGCATTTGTTTTGCCCTGTGGAGGGCAAGAAACAGACTCTTTGCTCCTGGAAATGACTCAACCTTGGGAATGCTGATGTAAGCAGTCTGTGGGGGTTAGACCATCATCAAAAGCAGACCCCCAGTTAGGGCAGGCCAGACTACCAGGAGTGAGCTGCTATTTCTGTTTATTTGTTATTAAGCCAAAGGAACCAGGAAAACATGGAAGACAGACAAGTTATAAGCCTGTAGAGGGATGGGTTCTGGGTATGTTTCCATAGGGCATGAGGCAGAACAAGTCACATAGGTGCCCTTGTCTTCCCTCCAAGTTTGCCCACATAACACTGTACCTGAGAGCTTGGACAGACCCAGTTTTAAGCAAGAGTAGGTATTTAATAAATGTTTAAATGGATGTGCATTGTATACATTGAGTACCAATTGTGTGTAAGGCATAGTGCTAGGGAAGTGTCAATGAAAGCACAGCTCCTGTTTTCAGGGAACTTTCATTTTAGTGGGTCATAATGGACATGACTAGGGGATTCTTAACCCAGGTGAGCAAATGTGGTTTTTTTTACCCTCATCTTTTTATTTGTTATATTTTTTATTAATATGCCAAAATAAAGAGGCTACCATCTGTATGAAAAGGTATTGTGTGTGTGTGTCTGTTTGGTGTATATATGTTTTTGTGTTTGTATGAGTGTCTGACAGGATACAGAAGAAACTGTTTGACAGGGGTGGCCTCTGGAGAGAGGGAATTATTGCAATATTTTATGATTCCTTTTAGAGGTACTATAGGTAATAATTTGGTGGTTATGTAGGTCTGCAGAAGGTATGCTAAGGGATGTGGAGTGTTTCTTTTTGGAGTAATGAAATTGTTCTAGAATTTTTGAGATGATGAATGTACAATATTGTGATTATAATAAAAGCTATTGATTATACACTTTGGATAGATCATATGGTATGTGAATATATCTCAATAAAACTTCTTAATTAACAAATAAATAATTGTGCTAGAATAGCCAGAAACAGCAGCTATATACAACCAGGGAAACATACAGAAATTGAGGGGTGAGGAATTTCCTTCTTAGTTTATCTGTATTTTATTTATTATTTTTATTGAAATAATGAAAATAATAATGATTGAAGTGATGAATGCACAACTATGTGAGTATATAAACACCACTGATTGCACAATTTGGATGAATTGTATGGTTTATTAGCATGTATCAATAAAATTGATTTAAGAAATTAAACAAGCAAGCAAAAAAGATGGGGAATTCACATAAAAATTAAGATCTGGCTTTACAGTACAACTTCAATGATCTGGCAGCCCTGGAAATATATGCAACTGGCAGCAATGTGCTGATGCCTCCTGCAGGTTTCAGGAAAAGTTTTCTGAGGAGGTCTTGACAGGGATCAATATTGCAGAGCAGATGAGTTGGCAAGGTAAAGAAATGGCAGGTGGAGGGAAAGCATGGTGTACAAAGGGATGGCTTGTCTGAAACACAGGGTGCAAGTCAGCAAGTGGCAGTGAGGTTGGAGTGCTGGGTAGGGATGTGCAGTTCACAAAGAATTTTGTGTGCCCTGAAGAAGAATATTTTATTTTGGAAACTGTGGAAGTTGGGGTAGGAGGGTATTTGTATAGTAAAAAATTATCCTTATGCAAAGAGAAATCTGGCCTTTGCCATTGACATCTGGGAGGTGACCTTTAGGCCTTTGGGATGTCCTGTTTTATAGGAGGGTCTTTGTTTGCCTAAGGTCTTTGGCTAAAGGACAATCTAACATTGTGATTTATGATGGGGGCTTCAGCAGCAGAGTACAGGTCAGCTATGCAGGGAGTATGTGATTGAGATTCAAAGGTAAAGCCTTTGGTAAGCTTCCCTGGTTGGCAATAATCCATGCAGATACTCAGGTATTGATGCCAGGAAAGCAACATGTCAATAGCTCCACATGGAAAGAAAAAGAAGGCTCCACATTTGGTACTTCTCCAGACTATGCCTGATGTGCTTCTTCTCATGTCTGATTTTCATCTATAATCTGTGTTATTTCCCTGTACTAAACCATACACCATGGGCATAACAATTTTCACTGAAGTCTGTGAGTCTATTTAGCAAATGATCAAAACTGAGATTAGTTTTAGGAACTCCCTGACTAGATTCAACATCTCTTATGTCCCCCACAGACATGTTCTAAGTCCTAACTCCCTGTTCTGTGGATGTGAATTCATTTGTAAATCAGATCTTTCAAGATGTTAAGGCCAGCTGACACAGGGTGGGCTTAATAAAAAAGACATGATCCCTTATAGGCAGAAGAAACTGGACTTAGTAAATTACAAGTCAGAGGCGGAGACACAAGTACTAAATCACTATGTGATGGATGAAGAGGTTGCTTACCAGCAAGCCACCATCAGAACTCAATAGATTTCAGGGAAGGCGTGGCCTGCCAAAGCCTTAAATTTTGGGCTTAAAGCCTCCAATAAATTCCTACTGTATAAGCCAAACAGGCTGTAGTAATTTGGATAGCAGCCCTGGAAAACTAAGAAAACCCTCAACTGTTCATAAGCAGGCAGGGCTTGAAGGGAAAGTCCCTGCAAATATTTCCTTGCCCAAATGCTCACAGCATTGGAGGATTTAAAGCTGCAAACTGTTATCAAATTTACACTTCAGAAAGACAGCAGAGTGGAAGAAGATTGAAAGAGAAAGACTAGTGTAATAGACCAGAGACATGGGTCTGCAGTAATTGAGGCATAAATGGTAAAATCCTAAGCTATAACAATGGCAGGGAGCCTGATGTCAGGGTCATTAATGGCATAGACACTGCAGAAATGCTGAAAAGGGAAAAGGTACATCTCCTTAAATGCAAGGAGAATCCCCTGCACTCTTAGGATAATTACCTCCTCCCCCCATTCCAGGCACCAAATGTTTCTCAGTGATTTATAAAAGTGCATTCTCTGGAGAACATAGTATAGGAGATCAGAATTTCAGATGAAGAAAATTAATTCTTCTGGCTTAAAAGACAAAGACTCACCAACTAGCTCGTAGTTAAATTATATGTCCTTTTGAAATAGATTTTCTTGTCTTTTTTCATTACATCTTAATTAGTCATGACTAAAGACCTTTTTGTTTTCCTCAGTAGCCAACAGGTTGATGCTCCTTGGAAGATTACCTTAGGCAAGAATTCCAAACAGCATCTCCTGCATGTCAACAAATCAGACTGCTCTGGTCACACCACTGTCAAAGGTAGGGCCGCATCCTCTTCCCTTCTGTGGTTCTGACGTTTAAGTCAGGGAGGAAATGAACCAGCCTGGACCTTCTGTGAATAGCTTTTCTCTTGAGATTTACTTTATTGGTTTGGAGTCTTTCACAATAGACAGAGGTTGGCTCATTGGAGGTAGGAAAAAAAATTTTGACTGCTTTAGTGCCTGCTACAATATCCATGACAGTGTTTGATAACATTTGCTGCTTGGAGCAGAGTTGAAAGTATTTCCTTTTGAGGCTTGCTGTCAAGCTACCAATTGAACATGTGGCTTCAGAATTAATACATGAATTAAGAAATATTTAAAGAAATATCCAATCCACTTAATAACTTAATAAAAGGTAATGACTCCTGGATAGTTATATATCAGAAGCCCTGCACTTTTAATATTCACATAAAACCAAAAACTTAGCTACTATTTTCATATCCATGATAGAAATGAGTGAATTGCAACGTTGAGACTAATTGACCCAAGGACATATAACTAGTAATTGTAGGAGCTGGCATTCCTACCCAGTGAGTTTAACCACTCTGCTAAATTGCTTCCAGGGTCTGAGAATCCCTTTCTTCAGTGGTTCTGAATTTTGGACTCAGTGCAGGTACTTTCAAATTTGGGTTAATATTTAAAATTTACAGCTGAGGATGTACTGATAATGCCCGTTTTGGTGACAAGGGGCATGTGGGAGACAGGGATGAGTTGGTGGTGTGGACAGGGTGGAGGGAGTGCACAATGCACAACATACAGCATCACAACACAGCTGTGGCAAGGAAGAAACATGCATTTATAGAGCATGTGGGAGAGCTGGGTCAGGACAGCAAACAATCCTAACCCAACAGCAATGCCATCCTATAGGAAGACCAATAAAATGCTTTAATAACCTCTGAGGGGATTTGTTTGGCCATGCATTGATTCCTCATAGGTTTTAGTTTTGTTTTTCTTTGGTAACATTAAAATATTTAATTATGAAATATTTCAAACAAACAATATAATAAGGCAAATACATATGTAGCATTGAATTGAAATATTTTCCCACATGAAAACTACCAGTTTAAAAGTGCAAGGTTGGAAAAAGGTATTCAATGCAAAAAGTAAACAAAAAAGAGCTGGAGTAGTGATACTAATATCGAACAAAATAAATTTCAAATGCAAAATTATTATAAGGGATGAAGAATTTCAATACATATTAATAAAATCAGCAATTCACCAAGAGGAAATAACGATAGTAAATATTTATTCACCTAACCTGAGTTCCCCAAGATACATGAGGCACACACAGGCAAAACTGAAGGGAGAAATAAATGTCTCTACAATAATAGTTGGAAAGAGTCAGGGAAGATGGCGTCAGACTAGGTGGGCACTCACTATCTCTCTCACAGAGGATGGCTGATTGGGGACAGGGTGCTGCCTGAGTGGTCTGTTCTGGGAGTCCATGGAGCAAGAACCTTAGGGACATCAATCTGGAAGGAGCTGGACATTAAGGTGGATTGCTCAACATAAAATTGTGAGTTTTTCCCCAGCTGGAAATCATAGACATGGATGGTAAGACCCACCCTCAGGGCAAAGGGCTAGAACAAGCCCTGACTCCAACCGGGAACATTGTGAGAGGGAGCATTCTCTGAGAGTGGGAGGGTTCTGGCAGAGGGTGGAGAGGGGTTTCCTTTCTGTGGGTTTTGATGTCTGGACCCCCTTGCAGCTTTGGGGAACAAACCAGCTGGCTTGAAGTGGCACCAGGCTGAGGGGAGAGGTGAATCTGCTGAGGAAGCCTAATCTACCTAACCCATCCTGGGAAAGAGAGGCTTGTCTCGGGAGAGGGTGGAGTCAGCCAATTTAAAGTTCCATGATGAGGTGTATCAGAATTTCAGCTCCCCTGGGCACCTCAGGCAGTGGAAAGTGTTTGATAAGTTTCCATGAGCCTATTTAGGGTCCCCTTGGTGAAGGGGATGGTATAGAAAAGGCCTTCTTTTGGATCCCTTATTTCTCAAAATGAAAAAATAAAAAAATAAAGGGTACTTAAAAAAAATTAACTTAGTTTAATCGCTAAAACCTGCCTCAAAACCTGCAGATAGAAGCCTGCAGGGTAATTGATTGACAAACACATGCAGGCTGAGAGGCACCACGAGGGCCCAAGAAGGAAGAATGGTCTTTCTTAGCTTTTGTTTAACTAATTGCTTGTGTGTTTGTTTGGTTTTTCTTTGTTTGTTTGTTTGTTGCTTTTCTTTCCTCTTCCCCACCCCCTCATTTTTCTTTGTAAATTAGGCACTGCTAGTTTGATTCTTCTTTGCTGTGCTTCTTCTTCCTTGATTTCCCATTCTCTGTGTATATTGATTTTGTCTACCAATGCTATCTCTTTTACTTCCTTCACCTTTCTACCTTCTGTTTTCTGTTGTGGTTCTTACATTCCAAATTTTTCTTTGGTCCTCAACTTCATGGATGTTGATTTCCATCTTGTCTATTTGTTTTCTTTTTTTAATTATTTTTTCCTTTCAACTGTTTCTTTACTCTTTCTCTCTCCTTTCCCCATTAAAATATATAGAATGATTTTAAATCATTCTATATAATTTCCTCTATTTGGTTTATCAATCCATTGTAGGTACTCCACTTTCTTTCCCTTATTACTCTACACTGTCTACATGAGTTAAATATTCATTTTACTAAGTCTTATACAGCCTTTCTTCTAACTTTTATCAATACTACTATTATCCTTTGTCCTTTCTTACCTCATCTGATTCCTCTGACCCTAATCTTTTTTCCTTCAATGGAACATAGAAAAAAGCAAGAAAATCGAACAAGAAGAACAAAGTTTCAAAGATAAAACTTAACACACACAGAACAACCACCTAAATAAAACTCTAGAGCAGAGAGAGAAGCTAATCAATGGAATAAACCCATTAAGATAAAAATATGACCAGAGGGCAACAAAAAATTACAAACAAGACTGAGAAACAGGAAGACATGGTCCACTCCAATGAACAAACTAAAAACCAGGAATAGATTCAGAACATTGAACAACTAATCAAAGCTTTCCAAACAAATATCATGGACCAAATTAATGAAGTGAAGGAAGAGATTAAAGATATTAAGAAGACACTGGGAGAACATACTGAAGAAATTGTAAACATACGTAAAAAGATAACAGATATGATGGTGATGAGTGGCACAATTCAAGAAATCAAAAAGATCCTGGATTAACATAACAGCAGATTTGAACAGGTAGAAGAAAGAATTAGTGATGTGGAAAACAGTACATCTAAAATCAAACAGATAGTAGAACAGATAGATTAAAAGGTAGAAAAAAAGCCAGCAGGGACTTAGGGATTTAAGCAACAACACACACACAAAAAACACAAACATATGCATTATAAGCATCCCAAAAGGGGAAAAGAAGATAAAGGGAACTGAAGGAGTGTTGAAGGAAATAATGGCTGAAAACTTCCCAACCCTTTTGAAGGACATGGATGTACATGTCCAGGAAGCACAGTGCACCCCAAAGAGTATAAATCCCAACAGGCCTACTCCACAACATATAATTATCAAAATGTCCAATGCTCAAGACAAGGAGAAAATACTCAAGGCAGCAAGACAAAAGAAAACCATCACATACAAGGGAAGCACAATAAGATTAAGTGCTGATTTCTCATTTGAAACCATGGAGGCAAGAAGGCAGGGGTATGACATAGTTAAAGTACTAATAAAAAAAAAACTTCCAGCCATGAATTCTCTATCCAGCAAAACTGGCATTCAAAAATGATGGAGAGCTCAAAATATTCACAGATAAACAGAAACTAAGAGAGTATGTCAATAAGAAACCTGCACTTCAAGAAATACTAAAGGAAGTTCTACAAGTTGAAAGGAAAAAAACAGGAGAGAGAGGCTTGGAGGAGAGTTTAAAAACAACTAAAAAAAAAAAAAAAAGAAAGAAAAACAACATATGACATACATAAACCCAAAGAAAATATGACTGACATAAGGAATTCATTGATAGTAATAACACTGAATGTTCATGGATAAAACTCACCAGTCAAGAGACATAGATTGGCAGAATGGATAAGGAAATATGACCTATCTATATGTTGTCTACAAGAAACCCACCTTAGGTCCAGTGATTAAAGGAAGCTGAAAGTGAATGGCTGGAAAAAGAATTTTACAAGCAAACAATAACCAAAAAAAGGCAGGAGTAGCTCTCCTAATATCAGACAAAATAGATATTAAATGCAAGACTAATGTAAGAGAAAAAGATGGACACTATATATTAGTAAAAGGAATAATCTTTCAAGAAGATAGGACAATAATAGACATTTATGCACCCAAGGAGGCAAGATGGCATTGGTTTAGGAGGGTACTCATTGACTGGCACTCTGGGGATGGCCGATTGTGGACGGGGTCCTGCCCAAAAGTCTGTACTATGGGCGCACGGAACAAGAAGCTTGGGTCATCTAGAAGCAGACAGATCGACGGCGTGGAGTGATCGGTGGAGATTCATGAGTTTTGAGCCTGCCTGTGGTGGTTAACACAGACAGCTGAGCCCCACTGCAGGGAAAATGGCTGGTTTGAGCTGCAAATCCTGCACCCGCAGCTCCCACTCCCGGTGTGCGGGAGCATACTATGGGGGAGGTAGGGCTCTGACAGAGGGTGGAGTCGGGTTTAACTTCTGTGTATTTGGCTGCCTGGACACCCTCATAGCTTTGGGGAGCAGATAAGCTGGCTTGAAACAGCGCCAGACTGAGGGGAGAGGTGAATCTGCTGAGGAAACCTGATTTACCCAGCAGCCCGCTGACACTGAGGCTTGGCCCCAGAGGGTGCGGAGTGAGCCAATTTTATTGCTCTGCATTGACAAGCATCAGAGCTTCAGTTTCACTAGGGAGGCCAGGAAGTGGGAAGGGCTTGATTAGTTCCCACGAGTCTATTTAGGGTCCCCTCAGTGAAGGGGGTGATCTAGCAGAGGACTTCTTTGGGGTCTCTTATATCGCCAAAAAAAAAAAACAAAAACCAAAGAAGACAGTCACATTAAAAAATGAATTCCTGTTCTTAATTTAGTTTAACACCAAAAATCTGCCTCAAAACCTGCAGATAGAACCCTGAAGGGAAATTGGTAAACGAAAGCAGGCTAAGAGGATCCCCAAGGACCCTAGAAGGAACACTTGCACCTTGGCTTGGTTTGACTGCTTCCAGGTGTGGTTGTTTGTTTTTTCTCTGTTTATTTCTATTTCCTTCCCCCTTTCTGTTTTCCTTCATTTTTTAACATTAGGTGCTGCCAGCTTACCTCTTCTTTGCTGTGCTTCTTCTTCAGTGATTTCCCATTCTCTATCTATATTGATATTGTATCCCAAGCTATCTCTTATCCTTCCTTCATCTCACCGCCTTCTGCTTTCTGTTGTGGTTCTCAGACACCAAGCTTTTTCATTAGCCCACAACTTAAGGGTGTCAGTTTCTATTCTATCTATTTTGTTTTCTTCTTTTTAAAATTAATATTAGCTTTTTCTTTTTAGCCCTCTGTTTACTCTTTCTCTCCCTCCTCATCATTCTAGCCTTCTAAATCATTATAATTATATTCCTCTAGTTGGTTTCCCAGTCCATTGTAGGTACTCCACTTTTTTTTCCTATTACTCTACACTGCCTACACAAGCTAAATATCTATTTCACTAAGTCCTATTTGGCCCCTCTTATAACTTTTATCATTATTACTATTATCCTTCTTCCTTTCTCACATCTTTCGACTCCTCTGGCACTAATTTTTTGTCTTCAAGGTAACATAGAAAGAGGCAAGGAAACAAAATAAGAAAAAAAGTGTCAAAGAGAAAACTTAACACACACACAGAACAACCAGCTAAATAAAACTCTAGAGGAGAGAGAGAAGTTAATCAACTGAATAAACCCAAGAGGATAAAATGATGACTAGAGGGCAACCAAAAATTACGAGCCACACTGAGAAACAGGAAGACATGGACCACACCAAAGAACAAACTAAAAACCAGGAATATATGCAGAACATTGAAAAACCAGTCAAAGATTCCTAAACAAATATCATGAACCAACTTAATGAAGTGAAGGAAGAGATTAAGGATATAAAGAAGATACTGAGAGAACATACTGAAGAAATTGTAAACATACACAAAAAGATAACTGATATGATGGTGATCAATGGCACAATCCAAGAAATCAAAAAGACGCTGGATTCACATAACAGCAGATTTGAACAGGCAGAAGAAAGAAATAGTGATGTGGAAGACAATACAGATGAAATAAAAATGATAGCTGAACAGATACACAAAAAAATAGAAAAATCCAGCAGGGACTCAGGGATTTAACTGACAACACAAAACGCACAAACATAAACATTATGGACATCCCAGAATGAGAAGAGAAGGGAAAGGGAACAGACGGAGTGTTGAAGGAAATAATGGCTGAAAACTTCCCAACCCTATTGAGAGAGTTGAATGTGCAGATCCAGGGAACAAAGCACACCCCAAACAGTATGAATCCCAACAGGCCAACTCCAAGACATATACTTGTCAAAATGTCCAATGCTCAAGACAAAGAGAAAATACTCAAGGCAGCTACAAGGGAAGCACAATAAGATTAAGTGCTGATTTCTCAGCTGAAAACATGGAGGCAAGAAGACAGTGGTATGACATAGTCAAAGTACTAAAAGAAAAAAACTTCCAGCCATGAATTCTCTATCCAGCAAAACTGGCATTCAAAAATGATGGAGAGCTCAAAATATTCACAGATAAACAGAAACTAAGAGAGTATGTCAATAAGAAACCTGCACTTCAAGAAATATTAAAGGAAGTTCTACAAGTTGAAAGGAAAAATCAAGGGAGAGAGAGTTGGAGGAGAGTTTAAAAACAACTAAAAAGACAAAAACAGAAACAAAACAACATATGACATACATTAATCCAAAGAAAATATGGCTGAAGTAAGAAATTTGTTGCGAGTAATAACACTGAATGTTAACGGATTAAATTCACCACTCAAGAGACACAGATTGGCAGAATGGATAAAGAAATATGATCCATCTATATACTGTATACAAGAAACCAACCTTCGACCCAGGGATTCAAGGAGGCTGCAAGTAAATGGCTGGAAAACAATTTTACAAGCTAACAATAGCCAAAAAAGGGCAGAGTAGCTATACTAATATCAGACAAAATAGACTTTAAATGCAAAAATATTGTAAGAGATAAAGATGGACACTATATATTAATAAAAGTGGTAATCTCTCAAGAAGAGAGAACAATCATCAACATTTATGCACCTAATTGGGGTGCCTCAAAATACGTGAGGTAAACTCTGGAAAAATTAAGTGGAGATATAAATGCCTCTACAATTATGGTGGGGGACTTTAATACACCATTATCATCACTGGACAGACCATCCAAACAGAGAATCAACAAAGAAACAAAGACACACAACAATACATTAGAGGACCTGGACTTAATTGACATATACAGAACACTACACCCAAATACAGCAGGATTTACATTCTTCTCTAGTGTACATGGATCATACTCAAGATAGACCACATGCTAGGCCACAGAGAAACACTCAATGAATTCAGAAAGATTGAGATTATACAAAGTAATTTCTCTGATCACAAAGGAATGAAATTGGAAATCACTAAGGGCCAGAGAAACAGGTTACGCACAATGATATGGAAGTTAAACAACACACTCTTAGACAAACAGTGGTCAAGGAGGAAAACTCAAAAGAAATAAGTAACTACCTTGAAACTAATGAAAATGACAACACAAAATATCAAAACCAATGGGATGCAGCAAAAGCAGTCCTGAGAGGGAAGTTCATAGCCATGAATATTTTAAAAAAGAAGAAAGAGCTAAAATTGAAGATCTAACTGCACACTTGGAGGAATTGGAAAAACAACAACAAACTAAATCTAAAGGAAGTAGAAAGAAGGAAATAACAAAGACTAGAGCAGAACTAAATGAAATAGAGAATAAGAAAGCACTAGAAAAAATAAACAAAACCAAAAGCTGGTTCTTCAAGAATATCAATAAAATTGACAAACCCTTTGCCAGACTAACAAAGAAAAAAGAGAACAGATGCAAATACACAAAATAAGGAATGAGCAAGGGGATATCACTACTGACCCACAGAAATAGAGTATCATAAGAGGATACTATGAAAAATTATATGTAAACAAGAATGATAATTTAGAGGAAATGAACAAGTTTCTAGAAATGCACAAACAGCCTACATGGATGAAAGAAGAAACTGATGAACTCAACAGTCCAATTATATGTAAAGAGATAGAATCAGTCATCAAAAAACCTCCCAACTAAGAAGAGCCCAGACCAGATGGCTTCACAGCTGAATTCTACCAAACATTCCAGAAAGAGCTAACACCAATTCTGCTTAAGCTCTTCCAAAAAATAGAAGTAGAAGGAATATTGCCTAACTCATTCTATGATGCCAACATTACCCTAATACCAAAAACAAACAAGGATACCACTAGAAAGGAAAATTACAGACCAATTTCTCTAATGAACCTAGATGCTAAAATCCTCAACAAAATACTTGCTAATCACATTCAACAACATATCAAAAGGATTATACACCATGACCAAGTGGGTTTCATCCCGGGTATGCAAGGATGATTCAATATAAGAAAATCAATCAATGTAATACACCACATAACAAACTGAAAGAAAAAAAATCACATGATCATCTCTATAGATGCAGAAAAAGCATTCAACAATATACAACACTCTTTCCTGATAAAAACACTGCAAAAGATAGGAACAGAAGGAAACTTTCTGAATATGGTAAAAGGTATATATGAAAAACCCAAAGCTAACAAGCATCTTAAATGGTGAAATCCTAAAAGTCTTCTCTCTGAGATTGGGAACAAGACAAGGATGCCCACTATCACCACTCCTATTTAACATTGTCTTAGAAGTACTTGCTCAAGCACTGAGGCAAGAAAAGGATATAAAAGGCATTCAGATTGGAATTATTTGCAGACGACATGACCCTATACATAGAAAGCCCAGAGAAATCTACAACAAAGCTTCTAGAACTTATGAAGGAGTTCACTAATGTTGCAGGTTATAGGATCAATGCTCAAAAATCAGTAGCATTTCTGTACACCAATAATGAGCAATCGGAGGAGGAAATCAAGAAAAAAAAATGCCATTTACAATAGTAACTAAAAGGATCAAATACCTAAGAATAAATTTAACTAAAGACATAAAGGACTTATATACAGAAAACTGCACAACACTGTCAAAGAAAATCAAAGAAGACTTAAATAAATGGAAAAATATTCCCTGTCTATGGATAAGAAGACTAAAATAAACATCATCAAGATGTCTATCCTACCCAAACTAACCTACAGATTTAATGTAATCCCAAGAAAAATCAACACTATATTTATTAAGGAACAGGAAAAACTAACCACAAAATATATTTGGAAAGATAAGAGGCCCCGAATTGCCAAAGACATATTGAAAAAGAAAAATGAAGTTGGAGGTATCACATTACCAGACTTTAAAACATATTACAAAGCTACAGTGATCAAAACTGCATGGTATTGGCACAAGGATATACATACTGACCAATGCAACCGAATTGAGAGTTCTGATATAGATCCTCACATATACAGGCATCTGATATTTGACAAGGCTACCAAGCTCACTCAGATGTGAGAGAATGGCCTCTTTAACAAGTGGTGCTTGGAGAACTGGATATCCATATCCAAAAGAATGAGAGAATACCATCTCACACCTTATACAAAAATCAACTCAAGATAGAAAAAAGATCTAAATATAAGAGCCAAAACCATAAAGACCTTGGAAGATAATGTAGGGAAGCATCTACAGGATCTTGTAATAGGAAATGTTTTCATGAACTTCACAGCCAAAGCACGAGCAGCAAAAGAAATAATAGATAAATGGGATCTCCTCAAAATTAAAAACTTCTGCACCTCAAAGGACGTTATTAAGAAAATAAAAAGGCAGCCTACCCAATGGGAGCAAATATTTGGCAACCATATATCTGATAAGAGACTAATATCCTGCATATATAAAGAAATCCTACACCTTGAAAATAAAAAGACAAACAACCCATTTAAAAAATGGGCAAGTGAACTGAAAAGACACATCTCCAAGGAAATAATACATATGCCTAAAAAGCACATGAAAAAATGCTTGACATAGCTTGCTATCAGGTAAATGCAAATCAAAACTACAATGAGATACTATCTTACACTCATCAGATTGGCAGCTATTAAAAAAACAGCAGACTCTAAATGTTGGAGAGGATGTGGAGGAATAGGATCCCTCATCCACTGCTGTTGTGATTGTGGAATGGTCCAGCCACTGTGGAGGACAGTTTGGTGATTCCTCAGAAAACTAACAATAGATCTTCCGTATGATCCAGCAATTCCATTGCTGGGTATATACCCAGAAGAACTGAAAGCAAAGACACAAACAGATATATGCACACCAATATTCATAGCGGCATTGCTCACAATTGCCAAAATTTGGAATCAGACCCGGTGCCCATCAACAGATGAATGGTTAAGCAAAATGTGGTACATACATACAATGGAATATTACTCAGCTGTAAGAAAAAATAAAGTGCTAACACACAGAATAACATGGATGAATCTTGAAGAAATTATGTTGAGTGATGCAAGCCAGGCTTGAACAATATATGACCTCACTGATTTGAACTGAGGAATGTGAGCAGTCTCTGAGAACCATTGTTTGAAAGATAGGTTAACAAGGGAGAGAAAGAAAAGCGTAGGCTTTGAGCCATCACCCATATGGACATAATTTATGGTAAAGGGATAGATTATCGTTGCATATTGAAGGATAGGACAGATGGGTAGTGATATTACTGGGTTTGGGGGTGCAGGGCTGACAGGTGGGTAGATTAGGAAGGGAAGGTTGGAATACCCAGGGCATGTAACTATGAATCTTGTCATGCAATGAGTCAAGACAGGGGAGTGTCATAAGCCCCAGGGGGATGGGGAGAAAGGAACAGTTTAGATTTTAAAAAGGGGTATTTAATGATCATGGGAAAGGTTTTTTTCATTACCTTACAGTAATGGACACAGGAAATGGTAAATATCATCAAAAATTATTAAACTGTACCGTCTAAATTGCAAACTATACTGTAAACCATTGACAGTGTTTAGTTGCTATATTTTACTATCTGTATAAGAGTTATAACAATGTTAACATCCATTTTTTAAAAAAAGTTTTTATATGGGGTGGGGAAGGGGGAGAGATGTTGGGTATGTGGGAGTCTTTAGTATTCTGTGTGTGACTTTGCTGTGACCTAAAACTTCTTTGAAAATTAAATGAAAATTTGGGAGACACTGGGGAATGAGAGAGGCAAGGTACCATGGTACACTGGACATCCGATAATACAGTGACAAAAGGAAAAAAGAATAATTTTTTAAAAAAGGAATTTCTTTTGTTTTTTCCCCATTTTTTTGAATGTCCCAATCCACTAATTATATTTTATTTTTAGTTTAGTTTTTTTTTTTCCTTCTGAGTTTCCTTGTACTTATCTCTTGCATTTAAGCTTATCATTATTTCTTTTTCCTATTAATTGTATTTGGTTATTATATGGGCTTCATGTTCAAGGAAGGTTTAGATCACAGAAGGGTTACAATGGAGGCTGCAGAGGATCATTGGTGGGGGGTGTCTGGGGTGGGGGATTCATGGGAGTAAGTTCATTTGAATATACATGAAAGATATATGAAATTGTTCAAATGATCAAGGGATGGGGCATGGTCATGGTGGGTAGACAATCACTCAATAAGTGAGGGAATCTTAATTCCAAGCCTGGAGAGCTCTGCCACATTCTCCAAGGGAACAGCAACAATCCCCTGAGTGCAGAGGCAGTGTCTGGCAAAAGAGGATGGCCCACTGATGGGTTCTTGTTATTGATGACTAGCCTTATGAGTCTTTGCTTTTGTAATTTAAACTTAGCTTACTGTTAGGGGTGCCTACGGGTTGCCACCAGACAGCCTCCTTGTTGCTCAAATGTGGCCTCTCTCTAAGCCAAAATCAGCATGTGAATGCATTACCTTCCCCTCAACGTGGGACATGACTCCCGGGGATGAGCCTCCCTGGAAAGAGGGATTAATACCAAGTGCCAACTGGTAAAACAATTGGAAAAAGACCGTGAATAAAAGGGGAAAAAGGTAAAGAGAAATGAGTTCATGTGGCAAAGAGGCTTCAAAGAGAGTTGGGAGGTCATCCCAGAGGTAAAGCTTACACACAACTCAGTAGGATCTCATAGAATTGTAAAATGGATATCACCCCACACAGAGGGGCTCCTGAGGGCTCTTGAGACACCCGGGTCCTATATAAATGGAGATAGACCCAGAGATTGATCCCCTATATGTGGACTCTACTTTGGAATCTGTGCTCCTGAGAGTAACAGAGTTGGACTCAAATAAGTCCTCCCTGCACATGGTCCAACAGTCCCTTCTATTCAAACCTATATGTGATGCTGGAGTTTTTAGGTGCACTTCCAGAGACTGGAGCCTCTGGCCTACTTATGTGCCAGCTGTGCCTGGAATCTTGGTGGAGCTGCAACTCCTACCCTACAGCTCAATGGATTCATCCAAGTCAACTGGAGAGGAGACGATGATGGGCAACGGGCATCCCAAGGAATGGAGAGGGCCTGCAGCTGCACGCAGGATAATCCCATCCACCATATACATGGGATATAAGCCCTCTCTCACTTGGAGGTGATTGGACGTCACCATCCCAGTCCCCTCAGGATTGGGAGAAGAGCTATGAACTAGAGTGGACTTAATGGTATTCTGTTATCGACATATTGTGATTCAAGCAATGGAAGAAATTATAACAGTGAGGTAGAGCCAGTGGCCACTGGACACTTTCGGGGCAGGGAGGGGAAGGGCAGTTGAAAAACAGGGGCTTTTTCGGGACTTGGGGGTTGTCCTGAGTGGCGTTGCGGCGACAGATGTAGACCATTTTACATCAGCATATACCATGCAGAACTGTGTGGGAGAGAGTGTGGTCTACGATGTGAACTGTGGTCAATGCTTGGTGGCAAGGCCCCAGGATGTGTATATCCATTGCGGGGAATGTGCCACATTGATGAAGGATGTTTGTGTGGGATGTTGTGGGAGGTGTGTGAGGTAGGGAACATGGGAATCCCTGTAATATCTGTGTAATATCTAGGTAATCTAAGCACCTTAAAAAAAAAAAAAAATATATATATATATATATATATATATATATATATATATATATATATAACATTTATGTAAGCAAATGCACATAGATGCATATATATTTTTATATCATTTTACAAATATTGGTATGTATTGTAAAAAATTTGATTTTTACCCACAATTTTAAAAAAAGAAAAAAACAGTTATGTACCTAATCAGGCTGCCTCAAAATAATGAGGCAAACAATGGAAAAACTAAGTGGAGAAATAAATGTTTCTACGATTATATTGGGGGACTTTAATACATCATTATCACCATTAGAAAGAACATATAAACAGAGAATTAATAAAGAAACAAAGAGTCTGAATAATACATTAGAGGAGCTGGATCTAATAGACATATACAGAAGGCTACCCCCAAATACAGTAGGATATACATTCTCCTCAAGTGCACATGGATCATACTCCAAGAGTATGCTAGGCCACAGAACAACTCTTGATGAATTCATAAAGATTGAGATTATACGAAGTAATTTCTATGACCACAATGGATTGCAATTGGATATCACTAAGGGCCAGAGAACCAGATTAGGCACAAAGATATGGAAGTTAAACAACATACTCTTAGCACACATTGGGCAAGGCAGAAATCTCAAAAGAAATCAGTAACTACCTTGAAATGAATGAAAATGAGAACACAACATATCAAAAACCTATGGCATGAAGCCAAAGCTGTATTGAGAGGGTAATTCACAGCCATAAATGCATATATTAAAAAAGAAGAATGAGCTATAATTGAATACCTACCTGTACACCTGGAGGAATTGGAAAAACAACAACAAACTAAGCCCAAAGGAAGTAATAAGAGAGAAATAACAAGGATTAGAGCAGAATTAATGAAACAGAAAATATGAAAACACTAGAAAAATAAACAAAACCAAAAGCTGGTTCTTTGAGAATGTCAATAAAATTGGCAAACCCTTAGCCAGACTAAAAAAGAAAAAGAGAGAGCAGATGCAAATTCACAAAATAGTGAATGAGGAAGGGGATATCACTACTGACCCCACAGAAATAAAGAGCATCATGACAGGATACTTTGAAAAATTATATGTCAACAAGAATGATAATTTGGAGGAAATGGACAAATACCTAGAAACTCACAAGCAGCCTACATTGACAAAGGAATAATTTGATGAACTCAACAGTCCAATTACAAGTAAAGAGATAGACTCACTTATCAAATACCTCTCAACTAAAAAGAGCCCAGGACAAGATGGCTTCACAGCTGATTTCTACCCATCATTCTGTAAAGAGTTAACACCAATCTTGCTTAAGCTCTTCCAAAAAAATAGAAGTAGAAGGAATATTGCCTAACTCATTCTATAATGCCGACATTACCCTAATACCAAAGCTAAACAAAGATGCCACAAGAAAGAAAAATTATGGACCAATTTCTCTAATGAACCTAGATGCCAAAATCCTCAACAAAATACTTGATAATCGCATTCAACAATATATCAAAAGAATTATACTCCAACCAAGTGAGTTTCACCCCAGGTATGCAAGGATGGTTCGACATAAGAAAATCAATCAATCTAATACACCACATAAACAGATTGAAAGAAAAAAAAATCACATGATCATCCCTATAGATGCAGAAAAAGCATTCAACAAGATATAGCACCCTTTCCTGATAAAAAACACTGCAAAAGATAGGAATAGAATGAAACTTTCTGAACATGATAAAGGGTATATATGAAAAACACAAAGCTAACATCATCTTCAATGGTGAAATCCTAAAAGTCTACCCTCTGAGATCAGGAACAAGAAAAGGATGCCCACTGTCATCACTCCTATTTAACACTGACTTAGAAGTACTTGCTGGAGCACTGAGGCAAGAAAAAGATATAAAAGGAAGAGAAGAAATAAAAATTTCATTATTTGCAGATGACATGATCCTATATATAGGAAGCACTGAGAAAGCTACAACTAAGCTTCTAGAATTTATAAAGGCATTCAGTAACGTCACAGGCTATAGATCAATGCTCAAAAATCAGTAGCATTTCTGTACACCAATAATGAGCAATCTGAGAAAGAAATCAAGACAAAAATACCACATACAATAGTAAATAAAGGAATAAAATACTTAGGAATAAATTTGACTAAATATGTAAAGGACTTATATAGAAAAAATTACACAACACTGTTAAAGGAAATCAAAGAAGACTTAAATAAATGGAAGAATATTCCTGTTCATGGATAGGAAGACTAAACATCAAGATGTCTATCCTACCCAAATGAATCTACAGATTTAATGCAATGTCAATAAAAATCAACACTATTTTTTAAGGAACTGGAAAAACTAACTACAAAATTTATTTGGAAGGTAAGAAGCCCCGATTCACTAATGACATGTTGAAAAAGAAAAATGAAGTTGGAGGTATCACACTACTTGACTTTAAAATTTACTACAAAGTTACAGTGGTCAAAACCACATGATATTGGCAGAAGGATAGACATCCTGACCAATGGAACCAAATTGAGAGTTCTGATATAAATCCTCATATATACAGTCATCTGGTATTCAATAAGGCCATCAAGCCTAATCAGTTGGGAGAGAATGGCCTCTTCAACAAGTGGTGCTTCAAGAACTGAATATCCATATCCAAAAGAATGAGAAAGGAACATCATCTCACACCTTAGACAAAAATCAACTCAAGAGGGATAAAAAATCTAAATATAAGAGCCAAAACCATAAAGACCTTGGAAGATAACGTAGGGAAGCATCTACAGGACCTTGTAATAGGAAATGGTTTCATGAACTTCACACCCAAAGCATGAGCAGCAAAAGAAAAAATATAAAAATGGGAACTCTTCAAATAAAAAAATTTGCACCATAAAGGACATTTTCAAGAAAATAAAAAGGCTGCCTACCCAATGGGAGAAAATATTTGACAACCATATATCTGATAGGAGCCTAATATCCTGCATATTTAAAGAAATCCTACACCTCGAAAATAAAAAGACAAATAACCCATTTAAAAAATGGGCAAATGACCTGAAAAGACACTTCTCCAAGGAAGAAATACAAATGCCTATAAAGCACATGAAAAAATTCTCGACACCGCTAGGTATTAGGGAAAAACAAATCAAAAATTACAATGAGATACCATCTTACACCCATGAGAATGGTGGCAATTAAAAAAACAGCAGACTGTAAGTGTTGGAGAGGATGTAGAGGAATGGAAACCCTCATTCACTGCTGGTGTGATTGTGGAATGGTCCAGTCATTGTGGAGGACAGTTTGGCAGTTCCTCAAAAAATTAACAAAAGATCTTCTGTATGATCCAGCGATTCCACTGCTGAGTATATACCCAGAAAAATTGAAAGCAAAGACACGAACAGATTATGCACACCAATTTTCCTAGCGGCATTGTTCACTATTGCCAAAAGTTGGAATCAACACAGGTGCCCATCAACAGATGAATGGATAAAGAAAATGTGGTATATACATACAATGGAATATTATTCAGCTGTAAGAAGGAATAAAGTGCTAACACATGGAATAACATGGGCGAATCAATTTATGTTAAGTGAAGCAAGCCAGGTATTGAATGATGAACAGTACATGACCTCACTGATATGAATTAAGGAAATTGAGCAGCCTCTGAGAACTATTGTCTGAAAGATAGGCTTACAAGAAAGAGAAAGAGAAGAGAAAGTTTTGAGCCATCACCTATATGGATGCAATCTATGGCAAAGTGTTAGAGTGTAGTTGCGTATTGAAGGGATAAGACAGGTGGGTAATGATATTATTGGGTTGGCTGGTGCAGGGTTGACAGGTGGGTAGATTGGGTAGGGTGGGTTAGAATACCCAGGATACTGGGGGGAGAGATGGGAGAGGGACCAGGTGAAAACTTGGGATATGTGGGTATGAGGTTGAAAGTACAGAGGTGGGAATGCTCTTATGACAATACGACAAGGAAGTGTCACTGGTTTCGCGTTTTGGTTGGGGGGGCATTGAGGACAGGGCACAGCTGGAGCATGT
Source organism: Tolypeutes matacus (assembly GCA_026826555.1). Taxonomy (NCBI): domain Eukaryota; kingdom Metazoa; phylum Chordata; class Mammalia; order Cingulata; family Chlamyphoridae; genus Tolypeutes; species Tolypeutes matacus. The sequence goes on along the minus strand of JAKSZT010054155.1, from coordinate 1,139,964 downwards.
TTCTAGGGAGTGTTGTGAATGTTCATCCTGTCATAATGTGTTGTATCAGTGGGTGGAGACCCACACAATGAGAGGGAAGGACTTGGGCTCCCATCTTTGGGAGTACTGATTTGCTCAAGAATACACAGGTGGGTGTCTCTTATGAACAAAGGTGGTTCTTATTAGGGGAGGACAAACCAGTGTGTCAAGACCTCTTGTTGCATGTAACTATGAATCTTGTCATCCAATGAGTCAAGCCAGGGGCTCATCGTAGGCCCCAGGGGGATGGGGAGGGAGGAACAGAATAGATAAAACAGGGGTATTTCGTGGTCAGTGGAAATGTTTTTCATTACCTTGAAGTGATGTACACAGGATATGGTAAATATCATCAAAATTTATAAAAGTGTATGGTCTAAAATGTAAACCGTACTGTGAACCATTGACAATGTTTAGTAACTATGTTTCACTATCTGTATAACATTTATAACAATGCTACCATACACATACAAAAAGGTTTTAATATGGGGTGAGGAAATGGGGAGGAGAGTATATGACAGTCTTTTGTATTCTGTGTGTAACTTTGCTGTGACCTCAAACTTCTTTGTAAATTAAATGAAAAATAGTGAAACACTGGGGATTGAGAGGGGGAAGTTGCCACGGTACAGACTGGACACCAGATATTGCAGTGATAATAGGCAAAATGTCGATAATTTTTTTTTTAATTTTTCCCCATTTTTTGTATATCCCAATATTAATTTTATTTTATTTTTAGTTTTTTTTTTAAGTTTCCATGTATTTTATCTCTTACATTTAAACTTATCATTATTATTTCATTTTCCTATTAATTGTATTTGGCTATTGTATTGGCTTCATCTTTAAAGAAGCTTTGGATCACAGAAGAGTTACAACTGGGGCAGGAGAGGATCATTGGTGGGGGGTTCCAGGGATGAGGGGTGCATGGGAAGAAGTTCACCTGAACATATATAGAAGGTATATAAAATTGTTCAAATGCTCACGGGGCATGGTCACAGTGGGTGGAGAATAACTCAATAAATGAGAGAATACTGAATTCCAATCCTGGATAGCTCTGCCACATTCTCCAAGGGAGCAGCAACAGTCCCCCAGGTGCAGGTGCAGTGTCTGGCAAAGGAGGATGATCCATGATGGGCTCTTGTTATTAATGACTGGCCTTACCAGTCTTTGCTCTTGAAATTGAAAGTTAGCCTATTGTTATGGGGTGCCTAAGGGTTGTCTCCTGAAAGCCCCCTTGTTGCTCAGATGTGGCCTCACTCTAAGCCAAACTCAGCATATGAATGCATTACCTTCCACCCAGCATGGGACACGACTCTGGAGATGAGCCTCCCTGGTAACTACAGATTACTACCAAGTGCCAACTGGAAATACGACTGGAAAAAGACCTCAAATAAAAAGAAAGATAAAGACAAATGAGTTCATATGGGTAAGAGACTTCAAAGTGAGTGGGGAGGTCAGCCCAGAGGTAATGCTGATGCACATCTCAGTGGGACCTCACAGGCTTCCAATGTGGATATCACCCCAAATAGAGGGGCTCCTGAAGGCTCAGGAGACACCCAGGTCCTATATCAGGGCGAGAGCTCCAAAGTTTGGTGCTTTATTATTGGGACCTACTTTGGAATCTGTGCTCCTGAGAGTGACAGAGTTGGACTCAAATATTTCTTCCCTGATCATAGTCCATCTGTCCCTTCTATTCAAGCCTATATGTTGTGCTGGAGTTTCTAGGTGTACTTCCAGAGACTGGAGTCTTTGGGCTGTTCATGTGCCAGCTGGGCCTGGAATCTCAGTGGAGATGCAACTCCTATTCTACAGCTCAATGGACTCACCCATGACACCTGGTGGGGAGATATTGATGGACAATGGCCAACCCAGGGAAAGGAGAGAGTCTACAGCTGTGGGCAGGATAATCCCATCCATTTTTTCCATGGGATATAAGCCCCCTCTCACTTGGAGGTGGAGTGGAAATCACCCTCCCAGACCCCTCAGGATTGGAGGAGAGCTATGGACTAGAGTGGACTTACTGGTATTCTGCTATAGCTATTGTGATTCAAGCAATGGAAGAAATTACAACATTAATGTGGAGTCAGTGGCCACTGGACACATTGGGGGCAGGGAGAGGGAAAAGCATTTGTAATAGAGGGTCTTTTTCAGGACTCGGGAATTATCCTGAGTGACATTGCAATGACAGATATATGCCATTTTATATAATCATATAACATGCAGAACTGTGTGGGAGAGTGTAGTCTACATTGTGAACTATGGTTCATGCTTAGTGGCAAAGCCCCAGGATGTTCATATCCATTGCAGATGATGTGTCACACTAATGAAAGTTGTTTATGTGGGAGGTTTTGGGAGGTATGGGAGTTGGGGCATATGGGAATCCCTTTAATTTTTGTGTTATAATTATGTAATCTAAGTATCTTTTAACTTTAAAAAAATTATTATTAATAAAAATAAATAAATAATATTTGGAGACTTCAATATGCCACTTTCAGTATTGGACAGAACCTCTGGACATAATATAAAGAAACAGACAACTTGAATAATAGGATAAATGAACTAGACCTAACAGACATCTATAGAGCGCTGTACCCAAAAACAGTAGGATATAATTTCAAGTGCTCATGGATCCTTCTCCAAGATAGACCATATGTTGTGTCACAAGTCTAGTCTCAAAATATTTAAAAATATTGAAATACTATAAAACACTTTCTCTGATCACAACATAATGAAACTGGAAATCGTAAAAGACAGAATAATGGAAAATTCACAAATATATGGAGATTGAACTACAAACTCTTAATCAGTGAGTAAAGAAGAAATTGCAAGAGAATTCAACAAATATCTTGAGATGAATGAAAATGAGAACACAACATATCTAAATCTATAAGACACTGCAAAGGCAGTGCTGAGAGGGAAATTTATAGACCTCAATGCTTACATTAAAAAAGAAGAAATAGCTAAATTTTAAGATCTAACTACACACCTGGAAGAATAAGAAAAAGGACAGCAAACTAACCCCAAATCAAGCCGAAGGAAATAAATAGTAATTATTTGAGCAGAAATAAATGAAATTAAGAATAACAACAACAACAAAAACAATAAAGATGATCAACAAAATAAAAATTTGGTTGTTTGAGAATATCAACAAAATCAACAAACCCATAGCTACCCTGGCAAAAAAAAGAGAGAAGATGCAAATAAAATCAGAAATGACTGGGAAGGCTTTACCAGTGACCCCACAGAAATAAGTAAACATGAGGATACTATCGACAACTGTATGCCAAAAAACTAGACAATTTTAGAGGAGATGGACAAATTTCTAGAAACACACAAACCACCTAATTGACCCTAGATGAAATAGAAGACCTCAACAAACTAATCAAAAGTGAAGAGAATGAAACAGTCATCAAAAACCTTCCAAAGATGAAAAGCCCTGGGCCAGATGGTTTCACAGATTAATTTTACAAATAACTGAAAGACTATCTAATATCAATCTTGCTCAAGTCTTCCAAAAATTTGAACAGGAGAGAATGCTAACAAACTCATTCTATGAAGCCAACATTACCCTAATACCAAAACCAGATAAAGATACTAAAAAAATAAAATTTCAGACCAATATTTCTAATGAAAATAGATGCAAATCCTCAACAAAATACTTGCAAACAGAATCCTAAAACACATGATAAGAATCATACACCACAATCAAGTAGGTTTTAGCCTAGTTATGCAAGGGTGGGTCAACACAAGAAAATCAATTATTGTAAATAAACCACATTGGTAAATTGAAGAAGAAAAAAATCACACGATCCTGTTACTTAATGCAGAAAAGGTGTTGACAAAATATGGCACCCTTTCTTGATTAAAAACATTACAAAAGATAGGAATAGAAGGAAGCTTTCTCAATATGGTAAAGTGCACATATGAAAAACATACAGTTAGTATAGGACTAAATGGTGAAAGACTGAAAGCTTTCCTCCTGAGATAAGGAACAAGACAAGAATGTCAAATGTCACCATTGTTATTCAATATTGTGCTAGAAGTTCAAGCTAGAGCAATTAGGCTAGATAGAGCTAGAAAAAGTACCAAAAATAGGAAAGGAAGAAGTAAAACGTTGATTATTTGTTGATAATATGTTTCTATATCTAGAATCTCCTGAAAAATCCACAAAAACAACCTACTAGAACTAATAGACAAATCAGCAAAGTGGTGGGACACAAGATTAACACGTAGAAATCAATAGCCTTTTTATATGCTACAGGTGTGCAATCTGAGGAGGAAATCAGAAAAAAAATTCCATTTATAATAGCAATTAAAACAATTAAATATTTAGGATTAAACTTAACCTAGGACATAAAGGACCTGTATTCAGAAAACTACAAAACATTGCTAAAAGAAACTAAAGAAGACTTAAATAAATTGAAGGATATCCTGTGTTTATGGATGGGAAGACTAAATATGGTAAAGATGTCAATTCTACCTAAATTGATTTGCAGAATCAATGCAATCCCAATAGATATCCCAACAGCCTTGTTTTGCAGAAGTAGAAAAACCAATTATCAAATTTATTTGGAAGGGTAAGGAACCCCAAATAGCCAAAAAGTTTTTAAAAAAGAAGAATGAAGTTGGAGGATTCTCACTTCCTGACTTGAAAACATATTACCTAGCTACAGTGCTGAAAACAGCATGATACTGGCATAAGGACAAACACATTGATGAATGGAACTGAATCTAAAACTTACAAACAGACCCTTATATCTACAGTCTACTTATTTTTGACAAGAGAGTCGAGCCTTCCCAGCTGGGCCAGAAGAGTGCATTCAACAAATGGTTCTGGAAGAACTGGATAGCCATATCCAAAAGAAAGAAAGAAGACCCCTATCTCACACCTTATACAAAAATTAACTCAAAATGGTTCAAGGCCAAAATACAGAAATGACAACCATAAAACTCCTGGAAGAAAACGTAGGAGAACATCTTTGAGATCTCATGATATGCAGTAGCTTCTTAAACCTTACACCCAAAGCATAACCAAAAAAAAGAAAAAATAGATAAATGGGGCCTCCTCAAAATTAAACATTTTTGCACCACAAAGGACTTTGTCAAAAGGGTGAAGACAGTCAACTTATTGGGAGAAAATGTTTGGCAATCCCATATACAATAAGGGTTTAATATCCACGTTATACAAAGAGATCATACAACACAACAATAAAAAGACAAGCTACCCAATTAAAAAATGGGCAAAAAAAAAAAAAAATACTAACAGCAAAGAAACACATGAAAAAATGTTCAACATCAATAGGGGTTAGGGGAATGCAAATCAAAACTACAATGAGATTCATTTTACACCTATCACACTGGCCTGTATTTAAAAGTCAGAAAACTGTAAATGTTGGAGGGGACATGGAAAGTTAGGAATACTTTTTCACTGCTGGTGGGAATACAGAATGTACAGCAACTGTGGAGGACTGTTTGGCAGTTCCTAAGGAAGTTGAATACAGACTTGCCATTTGACTTGGCAATACCATTACTAGGTATATACCCAGAAAAACTAAGAGCAGAGATATGAATAGACATCTGAAAATTGATGTTCATAGCAGCGTTATTCACAGTAGCCAAAAGTTGGAAACCCAGGTGTCCACCAACTGATGAATGGATAAATAAATTGTGGTATATACACATGATGGAATATTATGCAGTGATAGGAAGAAAAGTCATAGTGAAGCATATGACAACATGGATGAACCTGGAGGACATTATGTTGAATGAAGCAAGGCAGACATAAAAGGACAAATACTGTATGACTGTGCTATTATGAAATAAGTATACTGTGTAATATCATAGAGTTAATAATTAGAATATAGGTCACCAGAAAATAGAAGGAGGGTATAGATTGGAAAGCTGATGGTTTATTTGTGCAGAATTGTTAAAAAAGTTGTTTGTAAATCTTTGTAAATGAATAGAAGTGGCTAAAGCATATCATGGTGTTTGTAACTAACAGTGCTATTGTATAGGTATGACAGTGGTTGAAAGGGAAAGTCTAAGGTCATGTGTATTACTAGAGGAAAGCTTAAAAACTGTAACATGGAACTGTATAAGATAGTAAAACCTCATGTAAAACACAAATATGAGTATAATGAATATATAGGACAAAATATAAATATCCTAGAGGAAAGGAAAAAGAATAGCAACTACATACAACAGGCGAGGCATAGAGACGTTGAGTGGTGATGAGTTTTGTTTTTTGTTTATTATTATTATTGGAATAATGAAAGTGCTCTGGGAATGCTTGGGGTGATGAATTTACAAATATGTGATTACACCAAATACCATTGATTATACTCTTTGGTGGATTTAAGCTTTATTAATATATATCAATAAAATTGAAAAAAAAAAAGTGATACCAGGATTGAAACCTAAACATCCTGGCTGCACAGTCCCTGTTTTAAGCAGTTTAGTATATAGAATTCAACAGCAGAGTGAACTGTCTACTTTGCTTACTGAATTTATCATGCTTCCAGAAAATGCCCTGTGAAGCACTTAAGGTCTTCATTAATGTACTATGTAAGGAGTACATTATTAGAAAACTAGATTCCACTGGTCTTTGTTACAGATCATTAAGTTGGTTGATACACGTAGAATTTGAAATTTTGATACAGAGTGATCAATATCAAGACATTAAAAGAAAAAGGATTAGAATTAGTAGTAGTAGTAGTTGTCATCAAATAATAGAAAGAAGAGGAGGATTAATAGTCATTAATATTAAAAGAAGACAATGATGACATTGGAGAAGGAACAGGGGAGAGAGGATGGTAAAAGAAAACGGATGAAACCAGATGTACCTACAGTGATTGTGAGAGTCCATTAAATTTTCAAGGTTCAGTATTATAACCCTAGGAAGATATGATACTAACAAATGTGGAGTTTTTCAGAAAGGAAATACATGAAGCCAAAGTAGTGAATAAGATTTAAGAGGAAATATAGGGCTTTCACTTCTACTTAAGATGTAGAAATCTTCAACAACGATTTCCTCAATCTTACCAATTTTAAAAAGCCATATATCTACAATATAACTTTTCTTGAGCCTACGAGAAAGATGAGGTTGTAAAAATCTAAGAAATCATATTCCACAGAGGGACAATCCACTCCAAGAGGAGATGGAACAAATGAATAGTTTTCCTTGGACAGAGGGTGGGAGAAAATATGGTCACTGTACAAGCAGATAAGAAGAATACAGATACATTTTACAGAATTGCAAAAGCCAAATTTGAGCTATAGTGCTGATTGTGAAAAACAGTGAGGTCTAGATTTTTGAGGGCATTCACCTTCAATATCTTCTCTGCAGGTCTAGATCAAGTACTCATGAGAAAGACGAGTGGCAGGTTGGGAGACCTTCAGACAAGGTCATTGTGCAACCCACGAAATACCCACTATCCTCCTCCTTTCTCACAAAATGAGTAACTGCTATTATGGCTTTACAAATTATAGCTTTATTCGCACTTTGGTCTGATGAAAGGTACACAAAGTCTGTGATACACAATCATAGAATTGCTCCTGCATACTGACGGCATGCAGTTCCATCTCCTCTTAGAGCGGCTTGTCCCTCTGTGGAATATGATTTCTTATATTATCATGACCTTATCTTTCTTGTAAGCTCAAATGAAGACCAAGTTTTGCTTCCTTCTTTCCTCTCCCTGGTTACCCAACCAAAGCTGAAATCCCATAATAGGATCTTTCTAAAACCCTCTTAATTAGAATCCACGTTTTCACATGGCATGTATTCTTCCTCACTGCAATAAGTAATAATAGATAATTTCCCACCACAGGTGTTCCTGGGTCTTTGGCTAAAGAGCATTGACAATTAGGAGGTTAGAAGATCTATTTGAGAGGATAAACAACATTAATGGGTACAAGAGAAATTGCTCCATAAGGATGGAATCTATAAGGTATGTCCAATGAATTGCTAGAAATATAACTTTTAAAAAGCACACACACAATATAAGACAAAACTATTCTATCAACAGGACATTCAGTATGTTCAATAAAGAGGAAGTAATCATGAACTTGATGATAAGCCAATAGGAAATAAACAGAAAGAAAAAATGTTAAAGAAAAAAATAAAACATGGGGGAAGAACTATCTGAGAACTGTGGTACAATATCACATGGTTTCATATAAATATAGTTAGTGTACTATGTAAGAATAGAAAGGGAGTGCATCAGAAAAAATATTTAAGAAGGTAATGACCATAACTTACCTGAATATAAGGAAAGACATCAAACCGCAGGACTGTGATTATTAAAAGTACCTAAGAAAGTGGAAAAAAAAAAAGCAAATAGCAAATCAACCAACAAATGAAACACATATAAACTCTTTGCTCTCATGACTAAAAAACAAAGCAAAGTAGAAAATGATGATTGAAGTCAGAGGATAGTGCATACCACATTCTGAAAACAATCCATGAGAATTATAACAGACATCTTCAAAACTGATGCAAGCCAGAACAAAATAGAGTCATGTTTCAAAAACTTAAAGATAATAACTGTCATTATAAGATTCAATACCAATTTAAATATCTTTGAAATATAAAAACAAAATTAAAACTTTTCCAGGAAAATTCACACACACAGATTTATGCTTCAAGAATTTTCCATGTATAAAGAGAAATGATAACAGAAGGAACCTTGGGTCTACTCCAAGAAATAATAACATATATACTAAAATGAAGATAAATATATCAAATACTGGATTTTTAAAAATTTAATTGTTTTAAAATAACTGTATATAGGAAAATTACATTGGTTCATTTGAGGCTTGAGTCCCATATAAAGGTAAAATTTATTACAAAAACATAACAAAGAATGGAAAGATGAATTGCATCTCTACTACTCTAAGGTTAATAATCCCTAGGGCAACCACTGAGAAAGGAGGAGACAAAATTGCCAATGTAAGGAATGAAAGAAGGGATAACACTGTAGCCCCCACAAGTATTAAAAGGAGAGTAATAAAATTTTGTAAATATCTAATTTCTATTAAATTTTATAATTTATATGAAATATACAATTTTTTAAGATGTTCACACCAGAAACATAGGTTACCTGAAAAAGTCTGCACCTATTCAAGGAATTGAATTTTTCCTAAGAAGCAATCTACATGAAAAAAAAAATCATTTTCCCAATGTGAAAAACTGTTTCTTTCATACTGCGTAATGTGGAGAGAGTGCTCTGTGAAACCTCTACATACATGGAGAAGAGGACAACATCTTGTAAGATGGTAGAGCAACAACATGGAAAAACCTGGGGACCAGGACTAACTCATGGAAATGAGCTACCACAAACCCTAGTAAGCAAAAGTCTGCATTGTTACACCTAAGGAGGATACTTTCTTAACTGTTGAGCCAGCTGAGAAAGAACAATTCAAATGTCCCCAACATGCTCTATGTTACACCTATTCTTCCTTCTCCCTCCCATCAGACCCTCTGATGGCCACTGCCTTTATAGCAATGGTGAAACCCTTTCTTACACAAGGACAGGCTCTACCTATTACAGGTTCTGTCTCTATCCATATCAAATCACCTGACATATCTTTCTTTCCTTTACAAAGTTCTTTTTTTTTTCTGTAAATAGGCTGATACATGTATGTTTGAAAAGATTTAGCTGGTATTTCCAACGTCATACTGTCTTCTCTCAGCATCTGGAATAGAATGTCTGCCAGCAAAATACACCTGTAACAAACAGTAATTTTTGCTAATTTTTTGAAAAATATAACGAAATGGATTATATTTCAACTCCGACAAGAGTATTATACTTTTGTAGAAAAAGTCATACCATAGAATGGTGCTGAAGAACATGAACTCTAGTCAGTCTATCTGGGTTCAAATGTGAGCTTATACTTTAACCTATTGACTAACCATGATCCAGTTCTTTATCTCTCTGTGCCCCAGTTCTATCCTCTGTTAAATTCAGCCATTCAAGTACATTTATTGGGGCATTCTTCTAGGTCATGGGGATCCAGGAATGAACCTAATTGGCAATAATCTTGTTCTTTAAGAGCTCTCATAGTGGATGAAAACAGAGAGGAAACAAAAGGCATAAGCAAAATGTAAAATATTATTTAGTTTTACTGTTAGGAAAAACAAATTCAGCAAGTATGGAGAGAAGGAGCAGATGTGATTTTAAGTAGTGTGGTGAGGTATGGTCTTATGAGGAAGAGAATGAGAGAAGATCCAGTTATCTGGGCAAAGCAAATTTCAGGAAGATTAAAAAATGGAAAAAGTCCATCCATCATCAGGACTAACGAGTAGAGGGAAGTGTGAGGAGATCAGTGCGGCCACACCAAAGACAGCATGACAGACACAAAAATGAAGGATGCATTCAGAAAATTGAGGAGGAGAGGCAAGATCTTGGCCCTGGAGGCTCTTATAATGTTTTGATTTTTACCCATGTAAGTTTCATGAAGCAAAGTGACATGATCCAAATTACATTTAAGAGTAATAGTCTAGCCACACATTCAGATTAGACTCAGGAGGGATAAGGCAGAAAACAGGGAGGCAATCTAGAAGCTTCAACAATGATTTAAAGATGGAGATGATGGGTCTTTTGGCCAGGGCGGTAGCAGACCAGGTGTTGAGAAATAGTCACACTCCAAATATATTCTGTACATAGGAGAAATATGATATGGGGATGCACTGGTTGTGAGGTACGTGACATAGAGAAAATTAGAGTTATTCTTATGACTTTACTGCACATGTAGGAGGATGGCTTTCCATTTTCCTGAACAAGTAGGAGGAGATTTTTCAAGAACCTACCTGAGAGTTATCTTGAGAAGTAATCTATGTTAATTATATATCTAAATTCCATTGACCATTGTCTAGCACTCAGTAGTTACTCAGTAAATATAATCAATTTTTCACATTATATGATACAATCATTTGCAATTAAAAACTAATGTTCATGTTTTGTCACGCTCTACTCTGGACTTATTTTTAAGAGTCCAATTTTCACAATACATGTAACTTTTGACATACCATCATGAATAAAATTAGTCTTATAAAATACTTCAGACCAAATCTTACATAAAATATGATATGCAATGAAATACATAGGGATAACAGGTACCTGCAAATGGTCTAGTGTTTTCATATTTTCCAAAGTTTATTACATTTATTTAATAACAACATAAACAGTTTCTAAAATATCAAAGGATAGGATATTCTGTAATTAAGACTTAAAGACTTGCGCCCCTACCTCGCGGCCCAGGGAAGTGGCCAAGGATTGGGAGCTGGGGAGGGGCTGGCAGCCACTGGGTCCCAAGTGTCTTGGGTCTGCCATAGCCCTGTGCTGCGCCTACCTCCATGTCATTCGGCTCTGACTTCAAGACTAGTGGCGGTCGCCTGCGAAGCATGGTGGAGCCGGGGCCTGTGAAGCCTCTGTGGGCTCTGAGAAACTCTTCGCCCCAGCAGTCGGTAAAGGTCCCGCGCTGGGCCTGAGGTGGGAGGCTGATGCTGCGGTCGCGCCTGAGGTCTCAGGGCTGGAGCAGAGCCGCGAGCTAAGCACCGAGGTGTCCCTCCTGCTGGCCCTGCCCAGCGCCATGGCCACCCCAGCAGCCACCACCACCACCGCCGCTGCCGCGCCCTCCTCGGGCACCCATGCCAGGTGCCCCGCCAGCCCCCTGGAGAAGAAGGAAGCCCCCGCCCTGCCCCGCGCCACTCCGCAGCCTCTGCCCGCGATCCTCCAACTCCAGGTCCCTCTCCCAACCGACGTGCCTCTCTCCCTGGGTGCCTTCCTGGCCATGGCCAGCTCTTCCACAACCACCTGCGCGGCCTCAGCAGGAGCACGTGGCTCGATGCACAGGGCCCTGACCGGCTCTCTACCTCGCACTTTGCGCTCTGGTACCAGGCCCAGCACCAGCACCACGCGGCGGCCAGGTTCGCCGCCCCCACCCTCACCCCAGCACTGCCCCCTGCCCCTGCGCACCCCGCCAACAGCCCGCTCATCCCAGGACACTCAGTCGATGCCAGCCTGTTGGTCTTGGTCCACCAACCAGTCACCTGTTGCCATCCTCCCTCGGGGATTCTGATTGATCACAAGCTTCACAGGCAGCTGAGCACGCTTTTTCTAGTCCAGAGCGCTGAGCGGCGGTTGGCCTGGCTGGGCCAGGGAGCTCTGCTGCGGGTTGAGTTCCACCAGCACCAGTACACCCACCAGCACATATTGGCCCCATTCCCCGCAGGGCTGCCCCCAACGCCGCTTGCGCCGCCCACCTAACCCCTGTCATTTGACAAATACTTTCCCAAGCCGGATAGCCCCTACTTTCCACATTCCTACTTCTTCCCGCTCTAACCTCCTGTCATCCCAGGGATGGTAGGCCTGCTCCTACAGGGACCTTCGGGTCCCTGTAGGGTGCATTCCAGCCCAAGATGTCAAACTCGGTGGAGATGACTGGCGGGCTCTGTGCCATTCACACTCTCCTGCAGAAAGCTGCTGGGGTACCAGACCCCTACAGGACGGCAGCCAGCACACCAGGGAAGTGGTGTACAGTCCACGTGCTGATAGCTTGGCAGATGCACCACTACCAGCAGAAGGTCAAGCAGTTGCAGCTGGACCTCCACAAGCTGGAAATGGGTGCAAAGCTGGACCTGTTCAGCAGGCCTCCCTCCCTGGTGTGGCTGCTGGATTCCAGTGCCGGCAGGATCTCGCCCCGCCCCTCTTCTCTAGCACAGGTGCCGCCTATCCTGTCACCCACCCATTTGGACCCTCAGCCCATCACAGCAACTTCCTGCCCACCGGCACCTGGCAGACCCTTTGGGAAGGTACAGCACCTTTGGGGGCCTCGGGAACCTGGGGAGCAATGACTTCAGAGGCCTAGACAGCCAGGCGCTGACCCTGGAGGCCAGCGTCTTCACCCACAAGAAGGCGGCCTCGCTGCATGGCCTGTCAGGCCCCCACAGGCCTGGAACCGGCTCCACCCCGCTCCACTCTCCTTCCCCGCCACCGCCGTGGCCCAAGCCAGAGGATTCAGAGTACGTCTCTGATCTGACTAACCACGACCTGAGTCGGCCAAAGGCAAGGAGGAGCGAGAGCGGGACGTCCTGGAGAAGGCACGCCTACCGCCCCTTCCGTGGGCCACCGAGTCAGCAGCCTTATGCTCCGCGTTAAGAAGAGCCGCTCGCCGGCCAGGGAGCCCTGGGACCGGCAGACGCAGAAGAACGACGCCAAGGCGGCGCGGGAGGACTGCCTATACCTGCTGGGCCGCGGGGCGTCGTGAAGGTCAAGGAGCAGCGGGGAAGGACCCCGAGCCTCCGCTGCCGGGGGTGGCCCATCGGCACCGGGTCCCCGGCGGGCAGGGATAGCCCGGGCGAGCCGCCGGGCTTCGCGTGGGAGCACCCGCGCGTCGCCCCCAGCGGCCTGGAGCTGTATCGCTGGCCTGCCGCGCCCCCCGCTGCTCCCTGCGAGCCCTACGACAGCACATACCTTGACCGCGAGCCGTTCGACCGCAGACCCGAGTGCCAGCGGGAGGGGCGTCGCTATGAGCTGTAGCGCGCCCGGCATCCCTGACACCCCGCCCTTCCCGCGCCTCGGGCCCGCGACTGGCGCGCTGCCCACGGGACTGCTAGCCAGGACCCTGCCCACTCCGACACGCTTGGCGCGCCGCCCGGGCTACTGACCGCGGGTGGGCACCCCACGCCACCCCCGCGCAGGACTCCGCCCCTCGGGCCGGAGGCGCACAGAGGCTCCCTGGCTTGCAAGCCGGGGGAGGTGCAAGGCCTGTACAGACCCTCTGACAGATGCAGTGCTATGAACTTTTGTAAAGTAAGTTTGTAGAACCTAAGTGCACTTCCTTAGTCCTGGGGACTCTTCCCTGCATTCGCGGAAATTGGACAGCTTTTCTGGAGGCGATATCTTGTTTTCTGAGCCTGAGAAGAGGTGGTTGGGGGTAAAAATCCAAGTTTGTACATTATTTTCCCAAAGGTGATATGCACTTTTAATAGATTTGTATTTTTTAAATTCTGTAATCTTTAGATATTTTAAAGAAACAACCAAAAAAAAAAAAAGCTTTTCCCTTTTGGTCTTTAGTTGAATTTGCAGTTTAAGGCCTCAGATCCTTCTCAAAGAGCCCCAGGGTTTCTTTGTCTTATTTGTGGAGAAAAAAAGGGTCACTTTGTCTAGTGCACTGTGAGGCTCCACTCAGCTCCCCTGGGCGACCTCCATACTTGGAACCAAAGTTACATATATATATATATAAATGATTAATAATCGTGTTCAAAGCTTTAGGTTTTGCCTTATTCTATAATACAAAAGTGTAAGAGTTTTTTTTTGGGGGGGGGCTTGGGTTTTTTTTTTTTTTTTGGTTTCTTTTAAAAGTAAGAACAACAAAGGAAACAGGGGTAAATAGTCTATTAATATAAACACTGTGTTAAATTTCTAACCTGGGTAGACTTTATAAAAATGGTTTCTAGAAACCTCTCTGGTTATTTGTTTAACATGGTCACAAAAAAACCCACTTGCTGTCAGTTGAAAAAACTAAAACGTTTCACTGCGGCAACTCTACTTCAACTATGCAAGCACCCCTAGGCCTAGAGGGTTGCAGCTAGGGCCCAGGGGTCTAAGCATCCACTACAGCAAGGACAGTTCTGTTGGCCCTTGTGCCGATTGTGCAGTTTTCTTGGAATCTGTATACCAGGCAAGTAGAATCTTAAAAGAGTCAAATGGTTGAGTGCAAAACAAACAAACAAACAAACAAACAAACAAAAAAAAAAAAAACCACTTTTGTTAAGTGTTGTTCCTCAAGAACCAGGGCATGGTTTACTTTTGGTTTCCAGTTTGTTTTCATAGCCCTCCAGCATCCCCACCTCCAGGGGATTTGATTACTTAACTAAAGTAATCAAATATATAGGAATAAATATAACTAAATATGTAAATGACTTATACATAGAAAACTACACAACACTGTTAAAGGAAATCAAAGAAAACTTAAATAAATGGAAGAATATTCCCTGTTCATGGACAGGAAGAGAAAACCTCATTAAGAAGTCTATCCTAACTGAACTGGTCTATAGATTTAATGCAATCCCAAATAAAATCAATACAGTATTTTTTACAGAATTGGAAAAAGTAATTACAAAATTTATTTGGAAGGGCAAGAGGACCTGAATAGCCAAAGATATATTGAAAAAGAAAAATGAAATCAGAAGAATCACAATACCTGATTTAAAAACATACTACAGAACTACAGTGATCAAAACTGCATGGTGTTGGCACAAAGATAGACATACTGACCAATGGAACAGAATTGAGAGTTCTAATATAGAACTTCATATATACTGTCATCTGATATTCAACAAGGACACCAAGCCCACTCAACTGGTAAAGAATTGCCTCTTCAACAAATGGTGCTTGGGGAACTGGATATCCATATACAAAAGAATTAGAAAGGAACACTATCTCACACCTTATACCAAAATCAACTCAAGATGGATCAAAGATCTAAATATAAGATCCAAACTTATAAAGACTTTAGAAGAGAATGTAGGGAAGCATCTACAGGACGTTGTAATAGGAAATGGTTTCATGAACTTCACATCCTAAGCACGAGCAGTGGAAGGAAAAATAAGTAATTGAAATCTGCTCAAAATTAAAATTTTTCACCTCAAAGGAGGTTGCCAAGTAAGTAAAAAGCCAGCCTACCCACTGGTAGAATACATCTGGTAACCATATATCTGATAGGAGCCTAATATCCAGCATATATAAAGAAATCCCTTTCCTCAAAAATAAAAAGACAAACAAACCATTTAAAAAATGGACAAGTGACTTGAAAAGACATTTATCCAAGGAAGAAATACAAATGGCTGAAAATCACATGAAAATGTGTTCAACATCACTAGCTATTAGGGAAATGCAAATAAAAACTACAATGAGATACCATCTTACAACCATTTATACTGGCAGCTGTTAAAAAAAAAAAGAGGAATCCAAGTGTTGGAGAGAATGTGGAGAAATGGGAACTCTCATCCACTGCTGGTGGGAATGTAGAATGGTCCATCCATTGTGGAGGACAGTTTGGTGGTTCCTCTAAAACTAACTATAGCACTGCCATATGCTCCAGCAATTCCACTCCTGGGTATATATCCAGAAGAATTGAAAGCAAGGACAAGAAAATATATATGCACACCAATGTTCATAGCAGCATTGCTTAGTATTGGCAAAAGTTGGAATCAACCCAAATGCCCATCAACAGATGAATGGATAAACATCATGAGGTATATACATACAATGGAATATTATTCAGTTGTAAGAAGAGATACAGTGCTAACACACAGGATAACATGGATGAATCTTGAGGATCTTATGTTGAGTGAAGCAAGCCAGGCACTGAAGGAGAAATTTTACATGACCTCACTGATATGACTTAAGCAAATTGAGCAGACTCAGAGAGCTAGAGTCTGGAAGAAAGGTTTACAGGAAATAGAAATGGAGAAGAAGGTTGTGAGCCAACGCCCATATGAGTGAAATCTAAGATAAGGTGGAAGTGTGTAGGTGGCAGTGAAGGGATATGACAGGAGTGTAGTGATACTATTGGGTTGGGTGGTGCAGGTTTGACAGAGGGTAGAATGGGGAGTGTGAGTTGGAAGAAACTTGGAACTGGAGGGAGGGTTGGGGGAGGGACTAGGTGAACACTGGGGATTTGTGGGTATGTAGTTGAAAGTACAAAGTTGAGAAAGCTCTTATGGCAATATGACAAGGAATGGTTACTGGTTTAGGGTGTGGAATGGACGGCATTCAGGACTGGACGCACCTGGGGCAGGCTTCTAGGGAGTGTGCAAGTGATCATTTTGACATAATGTGTTGTACCATTGGGTGGAGGTCCACATAAAGAACAGAGAGGAGTTGGACTCCCATCCTGGGGAGGGCCAGTATGTTCTCAAACAGAGGGGCAGGAGTCTCTCAAGAGCATGGGTGGTTCCTAATAGGGGAGGACAAACCAGTGTGTCAAGACCTCAGTGTTGGTGCAAGTAACTATGAATCTTGTCATCCAAAGAGTGAAGTGTGGTGTTTGCTGTGGGTCCCAAGGGGAGGAGGATGGAGGAATAGAATAGATCAAACAGGAGGTATTTTGTGGGCAATGAAAGTGTCCTACATGATCTTACAATGATGGACACATACCATGTAAAATATCATCAAAATTTATAAAAGTGTGCTGTCTAAAATGTAAACCATAATATAAACCATTGACCATGGTTAGGAGCTATGTTTCACTGTTTCTATATCAGTTGTAACAAATGTACGATCCACATATAAAAGGTATTAATATGGAAAAGGGGAAAAGAGGGAGGATGTTGGGTATATGGGAGTCCCCTGTATTCTGTATGTGATTACTGTGATTGAAAATTTGTTTGAAAACAAAATGAAACAAAGAAAGGCACTGGGGAATAAATGGAAGTAAATGTCACTGTATATACAGGACAATGATATTACAGTGATGAAAGGCAAAATGTCAAAAAGTTTTAATACTTTTCATTATTTTTTAATATCCCAATTTTTTATTTTATTTTTAGTTTTAAAAATTTTTTTATGTATTTTATTTCTTATATTTAAACTTATCATTATTATTTCATTTTTTCTATTAATTCTATTTGGCTCTTTTATTGGCTTCATTTTTGATGAAGCTTTGGATCACAGGAGGGTTGCAACTGGTGCAGGAGAGGATCATTGGTGTGGGACTGTCAGTGGTGGAGGATACATGGGTGTAAGTTCACCTGAGCTTATATATAAGGTACACCCAAGTGTTTAAGTGTTCACAGGGCCTTGTCATAGTGGGTGGAGATTCAAAAGAATATTGAATTCCCATCCTGGAGAGCTCTGACACATTCGCTAATGGAACAGCAAGATACTCCCAAGTACAGGGGCAATGACTAGCAAAGGAGGATGGCCCATTGATGGGCCCTTGATATTAATGACTATGCTTATAAGCCTTTGCTTGTGAAATTGAAACTTAGCCTAGTGTTGTAGGGTGCCTAAGGATTACCTCTTGAGAGCCTTCTTGTTGCTCAAATATGGCCTCTCTCTAAGCAGAACTGAGCTTATAAATGCATTACTTTCCTCCCAGTGTGGGTCATGATTCCCAAGGATGAGCCTCCTTGGCACTGAGAGATTACTACCAAACACTAACTAGCAATTCAACTGGAAAAATACCTTGACGAAATTGGGGGAAAGGTGAAGGCAAATGAGTTTATATGGCTAAGAGTCTTCACAGTGATTCAAGAATTCATTTCAGAGGTTTCATTTAGTCACATCTCAGCAGGATTTCATTGACTGCCAAAGTAAATATTGCCTCAAATAGCATGGCTCTTGAGGGCTCTGGAGACATCCAGACACGATAGGCAGGGCAGACAGCTCAGGAGTTTGGTGCCCTGCCAGTGGGCCATACTTTGGAACTTATGCTCCTGAGTGTGACAGAGTAACTGAGTTATGGCTTCCCTACACATGGCTCTTATGTCCCTTCTATTAGAACATATAGTTAGTACTAGAGTTGATAAGTATATGTCCAAGAGACTTAAATCTTTGGGCTGTTCATGTGCCGGTTGGGCTCTGAGCCTCAGCAGAGGTGCAACACCTACTCTCCTGTTCATTGGACTCCCCCAGGACAACTATCAAGGAGATGATGATTGACAACAACCATCCAAAGTAATAGAGTTTGCAACTGCAAACAAGATCATCACATCCATATGTCCCATGGGAGTTAAGGCTCCTCTTAATTAGAGGTAGATTGGGCATCACCATCCCAGAATGTTCAGGATTGGGGAATAAAGGAAGGAGTAGAATAAACTTATTGGTATTCTACTATAGACTTATTGTGATTCTAGAAATGGAAGAACTTTTATTCATGTAGAGGCAGTGGCCTCTAGAGGTTCTAAGGGGAGGGAGAGGGAAAGGCAGGTCTAATATGGGGGCATTTTTGGGACTTGGGAATTTGTTGAATGACATTGCACTGACAGTTACTGGCCATTATATATTTTGCCATAACTTACAAAATTGTGTGGGAGAGAGTGTAAACTACAATGTAAACTATTATCCACGCTTAGTGGTAATGCTCCAACATGTGTTCATCAATTGTAACAAATGCACCACACTAATGAAGGATGTTGTTAATGTGGGAAAATATGGAAGGTGTAGGAAGTGGGGCATATGGGGATCCCCTATATTTTTTATGTGACATTTATGTAATCTAAGTATCTTCTTAAAAATTTTTAAATTATATTTTAAAAATCCTACATTTTTCAGATATTAACAGGGTATTCAGAATTGCCTGAATATCTGTCCATGTGTGTTTATTAGTAGCAAAGATGGAGGTGAAAATGTTCTTTATCCTTTTAGGATCATCTAGATAAGAAGGCATATTATTATTCCAATTATATAGGTCAGAATTGGAAATGGGAGAATGTAAATATAAATTTCCCCTAAGGTTATCTTGGTCATCCAACTCTGCAGAGACTTGTTTGAGTGAGAATTTTCCTCACTGGGAAAGACCATTTCCTGGGTTTAACTGAGTACCTTGCTGAGTGAAGGATGGGGACCACATTCCCCTCTGACCAATAGGTAAAGAATACAGAGCCTTCCTAACAAGTTCTGGATGATAACTGGGCATCGTATGCTGGAGATTTCTGTACTCTCCATTCTTCTCTGCCTGTCTCATTTCAGTTTCCCCCACATACATTGAGGGAGTTGAGGGAAATGACAGATGTGACAATCATTAGGCTTGGAATCTGGCAATACAGGTTTAGCTGAAGGGTTACCTGAATTCTGTGGCTCAAGTATAGCCCATTTTACCTGAGTTTCCTCTTTGTGAATGATAATTGTACATTTCATTTGCAGATTTCTATGTTGATAAGGCTATAGAGGAGTCAACATATGGAATTTCATCCCATCTTTCTACTCTTATACAATAGAGATCTAATTGTAAAATAGTATTATAGTTGAGGTATCTGTTTGTTGGCCACTGCTTCTCTGATTCTAATTTATATTGTAGTCAAGAAGTATTACAAAAGATCATCATCTTCTTCTTCATTAGTTCATAACTGAACATAAACCAAATAGCTAAAGTACAATTTAAAGGACTTCATCCAGTATACTATTAACATTACCCATGGGTAAAAGTATTTGGTTTTATTTAAATCCAGGCACCATGCAAACATACACAGATGTAGGAGTACTTCTGCAACTAAATTCTCATTAGACTTGTGGCTTGGACCCAACAATAAGCTTTCCCAGGTCCCTTGAAAATGGGGACTAAAACCCTAAATAGCAGGCCTTATCCAAAAGGATGAGACTCCAACCCACAATCCTACCAGGCAGGCATTTGATGAGAGTATATGCTCTTATAGTTGTTACTCACCCAAAAGATGTCTGTTTCTGAAAACATTTCTTTCCTTATAAAATCAGGGAGCACCAAGGGTTCTGGAGCACCAGTCCAGAGTAGAGATGACCCAAATCAGTTAGCCTTCAGACAAACTGGCCCAGGTGGCAACACTCAGGGTCATTAAAGAAGGTCCACACTCCTCTCCAGGGATGCAGAGCCCTGGTCAGGCAGTACTGAGATGTGTGGGTCCTATCTGGTTCACAAAAATTGTTACCAGGTATGATGGTTAGGATCATATTTCAACTTAGCCGGGTAATGGTGCCCAGTTATTTGATCAAACAATGACTGGCCTAATTGTTACAGAGAAGACATTTTGCAGACTAAAATCATCAGGAAGTTGATTGCATCTGTGGCTGATTACATCTACAATCAACTGAGAAGATTGCCTTCAGCAATGAGCAATGTCTCATAAAATCAATTAAAGGCCTTAAAAGGAGGAGTGATGACTTCAACAGTCAGAAGAGAGAATTTTCAGCTCTATTTCAGCCATCCAGATTCTCCTGGAGAATTCATCAAAATCCTTCATCAGAGTTCCCAGCTTGCAGCTTGCCTTATGGTAGCCGTATATGTCACATGAGAAAATTTTATAAAATTTCATAATATTTATAGATATCTTCTATCATTTCTGTTTCCCTGAAGAACCTTGACTAATACTGCTTGATACTGTGAGAAGTTCTTGAGAATAACAATCTTAAAAATGGGATTTCTGTATTAGTGCTGGTGTTTTTGCTATTGGCTTTCTACTCTGATAAGATTCAAAGGTACTGATGACTCTTATTTCTAGCTATTAAGATACCACTGATAGCCCATAGCATGAGGTGGCAGTTGAGATATGCAAAATATAACCACTTGATATTACTACTCACATGCTTATAAGAGGCCAGGATCTGGGTGAGTGTATTTTTGACATCTTAACAGAGTTTTATGGAATTAAAAGTTATAATGATGTTGGCTGGTTGTTCTTAAACATTCTGGATTCAGTTACTAAAGAAAAGGATGAACTGAAGTCTTGAATGTTTTGCTATTTTTTGTCTATATGTTCTCTTTTCATGGGCCCTTCCTCAGATACCTGACAGACTGACCTTGCTCACATATAGGTAGGTAACACAGTCAAGGTCTGTTCTTAAGTTTGAGATTTACCTCTATCAATGAAGTGATGTTGACTCCAGTCAAGCTTGCAAAATATCAATAATTTATCTTTCTATAGAAATGTGATATTACTGAGACTCATCAAATATAGCCAGTGATTTCAGGTCATGACAAATAATGCTGCAATTTTGAGAGGAACCAATTTCTAGAAGAGTTTTTGTTGAAGTGAGTAATTGGATGTATGCTGAAGAAGAACTCAGTTGCCTACTCTTCCTTCCTCACATACAATTAAATCTATGACATTTATATAGTGTTATTAACACATATACCTTCATACATTTTATCTAATCTTTCCACAATAGATAAGGTAATCATGTAATCTTGTCAAATTTGAGCTTCTTTTGAGAATAAAATGGAGCCCCACATGTTATTTTGTTAGGAAAGACAGTTACAAAACAGAAATTTTCCATGGCATAACTGATCTTGCGGTCAATCCACAAGTGATAGAATACAAAATCATTCCACATGACATTCTACTATAAACAAGGACCACTGGGTGGTGCCTTTTCCTTCTGGGGAAAAGCCCAGATGCATCCTTCTGGGCCATTCTTGGACCAATTGGGTGGTGTCAACATTTTGAAAACACACATTGTGTGATACTGTGGGAAATACTTACCTCCAATTTAGTTGAGGGAAAAAGTTAAAGCACTACAGAGTATTAATTTTTCCATGGTGTACTCATAAACTGCAATATAGGAAAAATAAGGACAATCATAGAAGAGAAATTGTCATAGCCATTTGATGACCAAATACCTTCAGGAAAAGTATTTTCTCAAATAACCTGGTTGTCCCTGACTTATTCCTTTCTAAGTATTCCCCTCCCGTGTCAATCAAGTCCAATTTGAAAATATAATTTTCAAAAGAATCTCTTGTGAAGGCACTGTACCTGGCAAATTCCTGTTGGGTTGATAGCTATATCTAATGTCCTATCACTCCGGGCTTCATGTTTCCTGATCATACAGCTCACTGAAGAATTAGTTCAATATAGGTAAATTTCATTTTCTTGTTGGGAGATTAAGAACACAGTTTTCTGAAGAGCAGCATCAGAGAAGTTGTTGATTTTTTTTCCTTTTGTTCATGGGCCCTTCACATAGGTTTCCTATCACTACTTCAGCCTTATACATAACTCCTTAGTCTCAGCTTCTATAATTGGGTCTCAACTACTGCCTGAGCTTGAAGTGTGGGTAATAATAGGTTGATATAGTAAAGTAGGAGATAACAATTGCTTGGCTTAATGAGACAGGGCAGAGACCAATATACTCTCCTGTTATATTGTTCATAGAGTTGACATCAGAGCATTGGTATATGGAGCCATCTTGACTTTGTCATTCAAGTGATCCATAGTAACAGTTTGGATAGAAGAGTTACAGAATTTTCCCAGGTTTTACTATAACAACTTCCAGGATCTCACAGGTGCAGGCTAATTGTACATTTCCACAGCTATATTAAGCTCTTACCATGAATGATAAGCTAAATAGCTATGAGAATTTAGGCCTTTCCTTAACCATGTTGCAATCTGAGTCCTCTTTCTGTTCCCTTTCTTTCAGGTGTGCTTGCTTGAATGATTGCTCTGCCAACCTGACTCCCACCCCCTGAAGTGCATAAGATTTATTCAAAACACTGTGATGTACTAAATTTCCCTAACAAATTTCCTAAAAGCTGCAGAGTCATTGAATGGAAAAAAAAACAACACATTGAAACTTAGTGAACTTCTGTATATCTGCATAAGTGTGGTCATCTGCCCAATCTCAAATATCCTTACATCTTATAGCATAAAATAATATTGCTAGATCTATAGTTTTGAGCATATAGCATGCAGTGCATTGGTTTTAATAACCAAAATCTGGATTGGGGCAGGAAGTGGGTTTGCAAGCAACAGAAAATTCTAAGTCAGTCAGGAGAAGAAAATGTCTTACTGACACAGAGAAACCCACAAGAGTTTCGGCAAGCAAAACACAGGTCTCAAATCAGATTGATGTTCTCTGCTTTTATCTGATGTTGGCTTCTTTCTTTCTGTGGAAAAATGTTTTCCATTTATAGGGAGGAAAACAGGCAGTGATGGATTTAACATTAACCTCCAACTGTGGCCAACATAGAGAAACTAACTTCGATTCTATGCTCCATTTTGGAAAAGTTCTGTTAAGGAATCTGTCAGGTCTGGCTTTTGTGAATTGTCCTTCCCTGCATAAAATACCTGGATTCAGAATAAGTGACCACCTAGAATCATATTAGGAAACAAGCTTAGATTTATGGTGAACACAGTCTTATTACCTGGAACAATTTGGAAAATGAAAGGATTTGCTGTTAATGGTTATCCTGGAATAATAGATATATAAACTGAACTATGCTGATTGTATTGAGTGAGGAGTCTAATATCTTAGAACAACATGAAACATCCTACTTCTTACCTTAATCCCATAATAGAAAGAAATACTAAATTCTCATTTCTATGTTATTAACAAAATCTTTTTTTTACTCTTTATAATTTCTTCTAGTTAAATTGAATTAAGTAAGCCTCCTTTCTTCTTATAGTGGTAATAGTGAATTTCTAGTGCCTAATATTAAAAATTCAAGTTTTATTAACAGAATTAACATTAATTATTTAATGTTAACCCTTACTATTACTCCAACTCTGATGATAGTTTCTGTCCTTTCCCTCCCCATATGGTCCATGCCCTTTTCTGCTATGTTTTGTTCCCTGGAAGAAGACTATTTGAATTTCAACTTTCAGGGTCCCTTCCCTCTGGCTTCCTTTTTGCTTTGGATTAGCAGGCATAACAAGCATTGGTAGAGTAAATGAGGTAAGAAGAGAGAGAAGTTACAGCATGGATCCCCCTTGTTCCATTCTTGCTTGGATGACCTATGGCATTTCTATGCAAACCTTAAATTATCAGATAGAAAAGATGACCAAACCAGTGGATCTTATTCAACTTCTCTTCACATAAGCACTTGTCCTTGTTCAATGAGCCCACTGAAATGTAGACATAGGGGCAGTAATAAAAGCCATGTATGTACTCAACAATAGTTTATCTCCCTAAAACCAATTGAATATTTAACCAGCTTACAGCAAAGACCAATGTTCAGTCATTGAAATAGCTCCACTCTCTGGGTACACCAGCTATCATCATAGACAATAGTTTGTCCTTATGGAACAATTAACCTTTATCATCTTCAGAAAACTAATAGGAAGGCATGACACATACTATCTTTGACAAAGGAACTAATTTTATAGCAATGAAAGTATGGCAATAGTCTCACATCCATTGGATTTACACTTATTGTAATTTCTTCTGGCAGCAGCCATGTGGATAGAATGGTGGAATGGCTAATTTAAGGTTTAGCTGTAATTCTAGGTGGTGTAAATTACATTGTGATGCTTAAGTGATATACAGTGTTTAAACCAGAGATTAAGACATGCAACTATTTCCCCAGAGTCAGTTATATTAATCCAGAAAACAATGGCTGGGAGTGGATGGCTACTCTCAACATTAAATATACTAATTCACTTATAGAGAGCAGGAGACTGTACTGGCCAGGGGGCTTGATGATGATTACCATGGGAAATGGCATTGATGTTATGCATTGAAGGGAGGGAGACTTGTCTGGAACTAAGAGATTTGATGAACAACCACCAACCAATTAGTGCTCATACAATATCTATATACTGAAAATCTCTGTTACTGAAACCAACAAAATAAATTAAAAGAGGAAAAAAAAAATAAAACAACCAAAGATATGGATCCTGTGAGAATGAAAATGTATTTTACCATAATAAGGCAGAACTAATGGTATCCTGGTAGACAAGGGAACAAGGAATAGTTGGCAGAGGAGGTTTACCTATTAAGAAGCCATAATTTATTTCAGAATTGGGACTGTACTATCTTGTTACAGGTTGTATTTGCTACTTTTACTTCAAAGCACATATGAAGCACGTTGATGATATCAAAGTTACATTTAAGGATCTAGGAGCACATCTGACTAATATGGAATCACTTCCCAATGTTAGGGTTGAATTTTAGTTTCCCCCTGTATTTGGACATGGAAAAGACACAAAAGAAAATAATGGATGCTAACATGCAAAAATGGTGAATTTATGGTGTATGATGACCAAGATTTGCCCAGAGCTCTGACTCCTGGATAGGATATAAGATTGAGAATGCCTAAGGTAATAATTCAAGGGCTCTCTATGACATTGTGATAATTAAAGCCTAACAGGGTGAATTTCACCAAGCTGCAAGTGGTCTGGATAAAGGAGCATGGTAGGCAGACAAATTTCACAGTCTAAGAGGGTTGCCATTCATGTTAAAAAAAAATACTGCCCCGTTTTATATTGCCGCCAGCAATGAATGAGTTTTCCTGTTTTTCCACTTCCTTCCAAACACTTGCAATTTTCTGTTTTGTTTTTAATAACAAATATTCTAAAAATGTATGAAAATGTATCTCATTGTGGTTTTTATTTGCATTTCCATTATGGCTAGTGATGTTGAGAATCTATCATTCTACTTTTTTGCCATTTTTATATCTCTATAAAGATAGATATTTAGAGAGATGTTCATTCAAGTCTTATGCCAAAATCTTAACTGGGTTTTCTTTGTCTTTTTGTTTTTAAGTTGAAATATTTCTTTATATATTCTAGATATTAAAACTTTATCAGATATTTGGTAATTCTCTAATTTAAAAAAAGCCAAAAAAACAGCTTCCCCATGGAGCGACACATTCAGGTAAGGCTTTTCTTCACATGAAAATGAGGTCAAAAGTGTGCATTTATACCCAACTGTAAATATTTGTATTAAATCTTGAAATGCATAAAAGACAAAAGTAAAACTATTTATTTGAATGAGCTTCACAAATAAGCTATTCAATCCAAAATTCTACACAATAATATGGTATTCATGAATTAAGATTACTCAATATTAAAACAATGACATTGATTCTAAAATATTTAGGGAAATGCAGAGAGCAAGGTTATCAAGGAAACTCATAAATTCTCCTTATAATTAGGACAGTATGTTCATGCTAAAAGTATAAGTAAATAAATAAAGCAAGAAAGTTGAGAGTGTAAATGGGGAACAATAATTGATTCATGATAAAATGATACTGCAGAACAGTGGGCAAGAGACCAGTTTCTTATGTGCATTCCAGTTTTTAAAACTCTATTCTATGTATTTCATAGTTTTAAATCTGTTCCCATATTTTCATATTATTGCCTATTTTTATAGAGTTTGGGGATCTATAAAAATACAAAATATACTTTTTATGTGAAAGCTATAGTAGAAATTGGAAATATTGGAAAATTATTAGCCATTATTTTGTATATATCAATTATGACACATTCTCCCTTTCCTCTTTTTCTGAGAAATTTTACATTTTCCACTTTTCTCATGTGCTTTTCTGAAATTTTCCATAGTTTGCTCATCTTGCTTCATTTTGAATAATGTCTTCTAATTATTGTTGTATCTCCAGAGGTGTTAAAACTATTGAGATTTAAAAAATTCTATTGTATTTTTCTCATTCTGGAAATTACATTTGATCCTTTTATAACATATTCAGTTCTCTGTCATTATATATCGACTGTTCTTAATCTCTGTGTGTCAATTTCATTATCTGTGTCCTCCATAGTTATTGTTTTTTTTTTTAGTCTTGGATTTTGTCATATTTTATTCTTGCTCCTATGGCTATTTTTGTGTGTATGCATGCTGTATAGTGTGCAAAAAATATTTAATAGTCAATTGGAAATATAGCAAAATGTTCCTTTTTGCTTAGAAGGACACTAAAGTTAGGTAGAGTATACTATGCTGAGTAAACTAATTGGATTGGGAACATTCAAAACTGTGCCTAAATCTTGGAAAAGCAGATATAGTCTGATTTTTGCTTAAGACTAGTGTATATCCCTTCAGTCTCAATCTACCATTATGTATTTTGAATTCCAGTCTTTTGTCCCCAAGCTCTTTGTGTCAGGTAAAATGCCTTAGTGGTTTCTCATCAACACCATATCCTCTTCCACATAAGTTGGTGCTTACAGGAGCAAAGACTCCAATTCCAGGTCCATTTTCCTGAGTATCCTTATGATCCCAGATTTTATCACATCTGTTTCCAATAAGATTTTTGCTCTCTGAAGACCTCAAGAGCATGTTTTCAGTATTTTGTCCAAACTTTCCCATTGTTTTTGGTGAAAAACTTTGAATGAATCATCTAAATCCCCATTATTGGAAAACTATTTCCCTGCCATTGTTTTCTTTCATTTTCTTAAATTTCCACTACTTTGTCTACTCGCTTTCCAAATCATTTTGATGAGTCCTCCTTCTTTTCCCAAGCTCTGATATGGAAACATCCTGTATTTCAATTCTTTTAACATCCAATTTTATTTATCTATATTTTATCTAATGTGCTCTTCAATACATTGGATCAAAGGATTATTTCTAATAAGCTTGTCCTACTCATAGTATCTCCTTAAATGCAATTCTCTCAACTACCAAAGCCCTTCAAATGTTTTCTCAACAACATAGAAAATATGCCAAAACTTTACAGTCTATGAGAATATATTTGATACCTCTGCCCTATTCCACCCAACCCGACCTATTTACAATTTCCCTCTTTTCACCTCACCTTCATTGTTACAATTCTAAAGTAACAAGCTCATTTATTATTCAGAATCTTTGTATTTGCTGCTTTTTCTGCTTGAAAGATTTACATTTTCACTTTCTCTAGGTCTTCACTGAACTATGTCTAACTCAAAAAGACTGCTTGACTGTTTTATCAAAAGTGTTATTTGTTGTTATTGTTTATTTTAGTCTGCCTTGTTTCACTACAATGCACATAGCTCTATATGGTAATATAATTATGATGAATTTGTGCATTGATGAGGTTTATATCCCCTTAGAATGTAAGAGTCATGAGTATTTTGTTGTAAATTTAATCATTACTTTATTTCATTCCAGAAAGTTGTGGCTGGAGCACATTACATGCTCAAAAATCTTGTTTTGAAAGAATGGAAAAAAAAGAAAACCTATTTTTTTTAGCTTAATTTACAAATTTTTAAAACAATTCTCCCATTAAGCCATTTGAAATTGTAAAAGCAATAAAACAATTGTTAATAGAAGCACAGCCTCAATGTCATTGCCTAATAAGATCTGTGAAGGTCATTGTGGTCTCTGGGATACATTAATTTGGGGCATATAAGTACACAGGCAGAAATAATCATTGAGACCTACCTAATCATCTTAATTTTGGAATTCCCTGCTTGTTAATCAACTTACATTTCAATATGACATATATTTGATCACAAAAGAATTATCCATACTTAGTAATGAATAATGACTTAAGTCATAGAAAACATATGCACTATATCATGAATGACAATAACAAAACTACTGACAACTGGTGTATAAAAACTTTACAAGTGTGGATTTTCTTTGTCAAAATAGACACATTTTGGGAAAACTTGCTTTTATGTTATTATAATGAATATTACCTCTTCCAGTGAGTACATTGTAAGCCGACAACTGTGATTAAAGCATTGAATTTGCCTTATTTTATAAAATATAAGTTAAGAAATTTCATATTTACTAATATGATACCTCAAAGTCATTATTTTTAGAATTTCCAATTTGAGATGTTACTTCTATAGTAAGTAATGAATTAACAGATGTCACCATAAATAAGAAATTATGCATTGTGTTAATGACCTGTTTGACATTAGCAGTACATGGAAATTGATCTATTTTGTTTTTCTTTGTTAAATGAAGTTAACTAGCTCCCTTTTGACTCCAACTCAGAACTTGTCTCTATTAATAGATTTCACTCAAGTCACCTTGATTTTATAACTCCTGACAAACAGCATTTATTTTTGTTATCCTTTATTTCAATTCCCCTACTTGTAATATAAAGTTGAATTAATTATTTTTTTTAATTTTCCATGTAGTAGAAATAGAATGAAATTATTTTAAAGTACCATTTTCTCTTCCCCTAATGTTTATCTGAACTAATAATAATATGTGATTAATCAAATATGGAAAAGCACTTTGAAATATATTGAAATAATGAGCAGAGGTAAGTGTAATTCTCAGTTTTGGATCCAAAGATTCTTATGTAATTTTTCTAAAACAGGTAATGAGATCATTCACACCTTTATTTGGAGAAGAATTACCTACTTCATCAATGTATTATTCTTTTGAAACAAATATTAGTTCAATGAATTGTCACAAATAATTATTTCAGTGCAATATATATTTTCTTCATAGTTGTCATTCATGTGGAAAGGAATTGATTTAACTTCTTAATTTTCATGTAAAACCATTTTTTATTTTTCCTTACCCTAATTAGTACAAGTAAATTTCAGAGGAGAAAATGGGACATGAGGATTCCAGTACTAGTAATGAGCTGGTCCTGGTGGGGTTTTCCAATCTCCCTAAGACTGAGATGCTCCTCATCTTCCTCTTCTCACAAGTCTACCTGGCAAATATCTTGGCAACACAGCCATCATCTCTTTAGTGGCTCTTGATTCCTCTCTCCAGACATCCATGTATCACTTACTCTGTCATTTGGCATTTCTCAACATAATTTTTAGCACACAGTTTGTCCCCCAAGTTGCCTTTAACTTCCTTGCAACCAGGAAAGTTGTATGTTACAATGCCTCCCTTGACCAAATCTTCACCCCCTCATTCCTTGAGGCAACTGAATGCTTTCTGCTTGCAGATGGCTGTGGATCATTATGTGCCCATTTGTTACCCACTAGGATACTTTCTTTTCATGAACTCATCTGTGTGTCTCCCACTGGCTCTGGTGCCTGGGCCATCAGATTCTTTGCCTCAGTTGTGCCTCTTTACTTCATAATCCTTCCACTCTGTTATCCTTATTTTATTGACTATATTTTCTGTGTATTGCCCATTATACTTCATATGTTCTGTGCTGATACTTTCTTGCAGGAGACCATGATGATGCAAGAAACCACTTCTGGAATAGTGTTACCCTCTTTCCTCCTAATTATCCTCTCCTAAATTTGCATCCTGATAACTATAATAAAAATAGACTCCATGGAGGACAGGAAGAAAGCTTTTTCCACTTGTACTTACCACTTGATTGTTGTGACCATGTATTATGGGAAAGGATAGGTCAGGTTCATAAGACTCAAGTCACTATACTTAGCAGAGGGAGACAAACTTATTTCCTTGTTCTATGCAGTCATCATCCCAATGCTTAATGTTTTTATTTATAGTCTGAGGAACAAGGTTGTGAAGAGTGTTGTAGGTAGATTCATGAGGAGAAAATAAAAAGCCAGCGTATCATGTGGTAGAAGCATGAGATATTAAAGTAAATGCTTCTTACATTGTGCTTGTATCCAAATTATATGAACCTAAGATCTAAGACTAGAATTTTGGATTCAGTAGATTTTCAGATGAAGATGGCCATCATATTTTTTATAAATATCCCCATGTGTTTCCCATTCAGCTTTCTCCAATCTAAAAATTAAAATTTAAGGATATCAGTTGAATAAGTGTTAAAATTATTGCCACATCAGCTAAGCAAATATTTTTCTATATCAGCAATTCTAATATTATTGTCATGTTCTGCAGTCACTACATTTAGAGTACTTTAATATCTATTTTGCTTATTTTTAATGCCCTCTAAATTTAATAAGGTGACCATCCGTTGTCCACTAATCAGCTCTGACTCTTAGGGATGTCAAACAGAAGATGTTGCATTCAGAATTTTCCATGGGTAAAAGGACAGAATGGCAATGGGAATTCTGAAATGCATACATTTTACAGAAAGAAAATATTTTTGATGTTACAAATGAGAGTTTTATAAGTGTGTAGAACCCAATTATCAATTTTTTTTTCATTTAATATGATTAATTTTATTTGCTTTTTTCTGATGAGTAGTTTTTGTAAGGGGATATAATTTTTTAAATTTAGAGAATCTCTTCTTAATTATTTAAACTCCAGCTATATTCACATGGAAGGTAGACTACATGAGTGAATGATAACAATTATTTCTTATAATTACCTCTTCACTTATTTAAATATATGGGTTACATTGTATTTGCAGCCATGGTTTGCCAATGGATTATATAGTAATAAATCTAATATTGATGAATTTGGAGGCAAGGCACAAGTTAATTCCTGGTAAACCACTTTGAAGTTATATTTTCTTGAGCAAATAAGCTAACTATACTGTACTTCAATGTTTCCATCTGAAAAACTTAGAAATTTTAATATATATGTTGTTGAAAATGTGAAATACATGTGGAACATAGCAAAGGCTTAATGAACATAAGATATTATCATTTTCCAGATGGTATTTAATTTATAATAAAGAATTTTGTGAGAGGTTTTACAATTTTATAGAAAGAAAATTAATATATGGCAATTCCACTAAATGAACAACTTTTCACAACACTTTGCTAATTTCTATTGATATTTATTTGCCAATGGAAGAAGAAATTCCTATTTCTAAGGTCAAAAAGCATACTCTTAGAATAATTGAGAGGAAGTCAAATTTCCAAAACATGAGGGTACACCCTCAAAATTATTCTCAATTAATATCTAAGGACAACCTACTGTCTACCTGTACCTGAATGGATGAATACAGCTCATATCTATGTAGGAGACCTCTGATATCATTGGAAAAAAATGTCATGTCAAAATATCCAAGAATCACAATGAATTCCTCTATCTTAAAATTTTATTATAGTCTGAGGTTTCATATTAGAAAATATAAAGAATGCAATACCTTCCTTTTATGGAGTGATGCAGTAGATGTCTGATTTGTAATATACTTGCAAGACCTAGTTCTCCATTGCAACCATGTGCAAACATGCAGAAGTAGCTCTTTATACATCAATTTGTGTGTTATTTCTTTAGTGGTTCTATCTTGTTGATTTTCATAAAGCTACATTATTTTGTAATCCAAAGTGTCATCTTACAAATATAATTTAATAAATTTTACCACAGTCTGCTTTCTTAATCACTGCTCCAGGCATCTAAACATCCTGAAGCAATGGTTTGTAGGATAAAGAGCACTGTTTGAGAAATCAGAAAGCCTGTATGAAATTGTATCTTAGCCCCAAGTATGTAAACATTTGGCAATCATTTTATTTACCATGAAACTGAGGAGTAGACTTCATTAATCACTGAAAATTAAAATTCTATGATTCTAATTCATCTTTATATTTTGCACAATAGTCAAAAAAGCAAGGCAAGAATACTGTATGAATGTCCAGGTGACTCTCCTCCCATGTATCCCCCATCACTGACACCCCACACAAATTATCCTCCCCTGTCATAGTTGTAACCCTTCTGTGATCTAAGACTTCTCCAAAATTGAAGCCAATAATTTTGGGTGGAGATTCACATACTAACCCAAAGATTATTGAATTCCCACCCTGGGGAGTTATGCAACACTCTTTAATGGAATGGCAAGAATCCCCTGAATAGAGGGGCAATGGCTCGTGAAGGAGGATGGTCCATTGATGGGCACTTAATATTGATGATTGTACTTATGAACATTTACTCATGAAATTGAAACTTAACCTAGTATTATAGGGTGCCTAAGAGTTCCCCCCTGATAGCCTCCTTGTTGCTCAAATGTGGCCACTCCTAAGCCAAACTCAGCATATGAATGCATTATCTTCCCCCTCCCCAGTGTGGGACATGACTCCTGGGGATGAGCCTCCATGGCACTGAGGGATTACTACCAAGCACTAACTAGCAATGCAACTGGAAAAAGACCTTGACCAAAAGGGGGTAAAGGTAAAGACGAATGAGTTTACATGGCTAAGAGTCTTCCAAGTGACTCTTGGTAGGCCATTCCTGAGGTTATGCTTATGGATCTTACAGCAGGATCTCATTGACTGCCAAATAAAATACTACTTAAAATAGTGAAGCACATGAGGGCTCTGAATAAATAGAAACACTAAGTCAGGCTAGATACCTCAGGAGTTTGATGTCTTGCCATTGGGTCCTACTTTGAATTTAGCTTCCCCATGTGACAGAGTTGGACTCAGTTGTGATTTCCCTAAACATGGCTCTTCTGACTCTTCTATTTGAACCTGTAATCAGTACTAGGATTGATAGGTGTAAGTCCAGGGGAGACTAAAATCTTTGGGCTTTCCATGTGCCAGCTGGGCCATGAATCTCAACAGAGTTGCAACACTTAATCTCCAGTTCATTGAACTCATCCAGGAAAACTAACAAGGAGATGATGATGGGCAACAACCACCCCAAGGATCCAAGAGAGTCTACAACTGCAAGCAAATAGTCCCATCTATCTGCCTCATGGGATCAAAGCCTCCTCTCAATTAGAGGTGGAGTGGACATCACCATCCCAGAATCCTCAGGATTGGGGAATGAACTATGGACTAAAGTAGACTTACTGATATTCTACTATAGACATTGTAATTCTAACAATGGAAGAAATTATATCAATGATGTGGAGGCAGTGGTCAACAGAGGTTATGTGGGCAGGGAGAGGGAATAACAGCTGAAATATGGGGGCATTTTTGGAACTTGGGAATTGTCTTGAATGATATTACAATGACAGATACAGGCCATTACATATCTTGCCATAACCTACAAAATTCTGTGGGAGAAAGTGTAAACTAAAATGTAAACTATAATCCATGCTTAATGGCAATGTTCCAAAATATTTTCATCAATTGTAATGAATGTGCCACACTAATGAAGGATATTGATAATTTGGGAAAATGTGGGAAGTTTAGGGAGTGGGGCATATGAGAATCCCCTATATGTTTATGTAACATTTAAGTAATGTAAATATCTCTTTTTTTAAAAATTAAATATATATATATATAAAAGAAAATGAGATTCTTTTAGGAGAAAGGAAATATCATTAATAGTGTCTACAGTTTTCACAACGGTATCATGTTCATGAAACTTTACCAGGCATTTTGTATCGATTGCAAAGAAATAAATATGAAGTACATATTTCTGAAAAAAAAAAAAGAATACTGTATGAGATTGTAGTAACAACAAAATGAATCTAGAAGAAATATATTCAGCATAATGTCATTTTTAAGTTACTTTTGGACATTTAATATTGAAAATATAAACAATTAAAAACTAATAAGTAAACACAGATGAATAAATATAGACATTTCTCAATTAAATGTACTGGATATATACATATATATATTTGAATCAAACAATATGTTACACAATATATTTGGTTCATAGTAATGTATTCATACAGCATTTGTCCTTTGTGTCTGGCTTGTTTCACTCAACATAATGTCCTCCAGGTTCATACATGTTGTCATATGCTATTTTTTAATTAATGAGATATTCACAAATGACCTTTAAGTGGCATCAGGTAAATTATTTGTGAACCAGTAACTATGGTTAAATATAAATTAATAGTAACACAGAAAAAAATTCATTTTTTCAGAGAGGCCTTCCAGGCCTCTACCTTCCTTCATTATCATCCTAAATTCAATTGTTAGCTACCTCTAAATTAAAGCTTCCTTAGAGCAAAAATGTTGTCTGTTTTCTGTCAATTGCCATTGTTTGTTATGTTTGCAAACTCATATAGGAAACTCAAAATATATTAGTTTAATGTATTGCATCATATAATGTGTTAAAAACTTGTTCATTCTCCAGCTCCAGTTCTGGAAGAAAAAAAAACTTTGGGAAACAAACATGTCATTGCTTAAAACTTGCAACTTAATTGGTTTAATATATGATTAACTCACTCCCACTTTTGGTTGAATATTTTTCCCCCATACTAGAAATCAATGTTGACTGGTTGTTGACAATACAAGGGTGAAGATTATTGAAACAATTTTCATATAAGTTTATTACTAGAAACCAAAGAAAAATAAACAAGTGATCATGAAAGCAATATTAGGAAAAAAAACAATGTAGAGAGGAGTCAATTTCCCTGAGGATTGATTATGAGAAAATTTCTGCTCAGGTAATGATAACATAGTCTTCCCAGCAGATTAATGAAATCATGTAGGAAAGACAGTTCTTCATTTTGGCTCAACACACTCTCACATATACAAATGGAGACCACATTTTTAGAGGTTTAAACTTTAGTCCAGGTCCTTAAACACAGTTTGATTCTTGAGATGAATTAACTAGTTAAATAAGTTAAATAATAATAGTTCCATCATGTTGTTCCCCTCTAACTTGGGAAAAAGTAGTATTGTGTGTGTGTGTGTGTATCTTTTTGCATGTGTTTATGTGTGTGTTTTGTGTATGCATGATTACATGTGTGAACATATATGTTTATGAGAGAGATCAGCATAATTATTACCTTTATATAGACTTTAATCAAGTACAAGTTTAATATTTAATATATTACTGAATTGCTGGAAGCAACAGGAAGTTTTGTCTCTTTCAAAAATGTGGTCCAAATTAGAAGTAATTTCAGAGTTTCAGGAAGCAACAATTATTACTCACTGGAACATATGGATTTAATTTCTATCTTCCTTCAGTACCCACATTGAGTTTGCATCCTTTACATTTGGAAGTATCATTGACAGCATTATTTCTCTCTGCTGGTATATATTTGCTCCTTAATATTATTTTCTTCTTGAATTTCCTTCTTTTATTAAATGATACAAAATGTAAATAAAATCTGACCTAGAAACATCACAATGCCCTTGAGTATGGTTGCCTCCAAAAGGCATATGTAGTGGCTTATTGTCAACCAAGATGGTAGTGTAAGATGCTCCAGGGAGATATTCCACCATAGAATCTTTGGTCAAATAGCAAAATCTAGTATAGGCATCAAAATTCCAAAAATATTATTAAGGATTGCAGAAAATTTTCTTAATATATTGGAAAAGTTCATGGTGCTCTTACTGGCCCTCCTCCAACTAATCACTAGCCATCCTGTGCTCCCAGTGTGGATACCTGGGCCTGTTCCAGAGAAAGCAAGGTACAACTTATGTGCATACTGGGGTACCTATATGTCAGTGCCAATGTGATACAGATTGGTTTGGTAGCATAACAATCTGAACTAGGGAACTCACCATCCCAGACCTTGCCCTGTAATCAGAGAATTTTATGAAAAACAATTGAGTCAGAGCACCCTGGAGCAAGGGATTACTTGCTTTAAGTCATAGAATAGAGCACTCAGGGAGTGAGGGGAGGGGAAGAATGTCTATTTCATAGAGATTAGAGGAGACTTTTGAATTCCTGTAAGTGAGTGGATTCTTAAGGCCATAAGAAAGCATAAGGCCAGGACAACAGGCAGGCTTAGAAAAGATTAAGTGGACCTTGTACTTCACATTTGCCTAAGGCTGATTTCCTTGATAGCAGGGCTAAACTCTGAAGCAGAGCACCAGCCAATGAAAAACCAATTTTCAAAGACTGTGAAAGGTGTTTTTGCTTTCTTCTCTTTAGTCTTGACACTCAAGTAAATTTTTTTTCATATCATGATCTGGATACAAATTTAAGGAGTAAACAGCTCAGGGACAAAATTGCCAACATGAAATTATAAATATTGAGTGTACATTCTATGACAAAAAATTTCAAGTCAACAAAACAGGAAATGATGTCCTATCTAAAGGAACAAGAAAAAATCCAGAAAAAAAAAAACTAAAAAAATGAACTCCAACATACTCAAGGGAATAAGTGAAAACCTAGAGAAAGAATTAAGGATATCAGGAAAAGGTGAATGAACAATATGAGTATCTCAATATGAGATATACATTTTAAAAAGGAAGCAAACAGAAATACTCATGTAGAAACCCCAATAATTGAAATGAAATATCCACTATGTGGTCTCAAAATCCAATTGAGGCTGGAAGAGGAAAGATTAGTAAACTCAAATACAAGACAAATGAAAAGATTCAGGGTTAGAAGCAGAAAGAAAAAGAAAGAAAGAAGGAAAAGAACCTATGAGACCTCTCATAAACCATCAATCATGCCAATATACATATTTTGGGAGGCACAGAAGTGATGAATTAGGAGAGAAACAGGCAGAATGAATATCAAAAGAAATAATGGCAAAAAAGTACATTGTATCTGACAAATGGGTCAATTTATCTAGGAGACATAAGCATTAAAATTATATATATATACCTAAGTTCAAATCCCCAAATTAGTTGCAGCAAATATTTACAGATTTGAAGGCAGAAATAAACAGTTGAGCATTAATGTAAGAACATTTCTATATGCAATTTTCAATTCGGAGTTTCTCATGTGTCAGGCCCATTTGATCTGGTCTGTGCCCCTTTAGAAGATCCTTGGCCCTGTTTTCATAACATAATATGGGCAATTTTAAATATTTAGAATAAGTTGAAACAAAAATCAAATATGTATCATGAAAAAAACCACTAAGCATGAGCAAGAAATTGAACATCAGGGTAAGTTCACTGACATGATCAGAAAACCAAATATCAATGAAAATCACAAGGCATACTAAGAAACTGGAAGATATGGACCAGAAAAAGGAATAAATAAAAAATCTTTATGAGGCACAGGATTTAAGACAATTAATAAAAGATATTCACACAAATATTTTAAATCAATTCAAGGACTTGAAGAAAAATTTATGGCTAAAGATTTAAAGGGTATTAAAAAGAAAATAGGTGAGTATCAAGAACAATTTGGAAGCCTGCAAAGTAAAGTAACAAAGCTTACATGAATGAAAGAAAAAATGGATGAGATTAAAAATTCTTGAGGGTAGTAGACGTGGTGCAAGCAGTTGAATGCCCACTTCCCACATGGGATATCTCAGGTTCAGTTCCAGGTGCCTTCTAAAACAAAAGACAACAACAAAAAAACACACAAAAACAAGCAAACAAATGAATAAACCAACTAGACCAAGTCAGGGGAGTAGATGTGGCTCAGTGATTGAACGCTGGCTTCCCACATATGAGGTTCTCAGTTCAATCCCTGGCCCCAGTACCTAAAAAAAAAAAAAAAAAAAAAAAAAAAATTAAAAAGCAAAATGGAACAATATCAGATGCATAAGACAGCAGATTTGAAATGGATGAAGACAGAATTAGTGAATTAGAAGACAGAGCATCTGAACTTGAAAATGCAGGAGAAAAGAAAGAAGAATGGAAAAAAATAGAATAGGGTTTCAGGGAAGTGAATGAAAATGTGAAATGTACAAACATTTGTGTTATAGGTGTCTCAGAAGGAGAATAGAAAGTATAAGTCAGAAAGAATATTTGAGGAAATAATGAACAAAAATGTCCCAACACTAATGAAAGACATAAATATCAATATCTAGGAAAGATAATGAACCCCCAACAGTATAAGTGGGATAGACCTACTATGAGACCCCTACTATTCAGAATTTCATATGCCAGAGATAAGGAGAGGATTCTGAAAGCAAAGAGAGAAAAGCAATTCATCACATACTTGGAAGCTCAACACTACAATGAGCTGATCTCTCACCAGAAACAAGAGGCAAGGAGACAGTGGCATGAAATATTTAAAATATCTGAAGAGAAAAATTGCCAGACAAGAATTCTTTATCTGGCAAAACTCACCTTAAAAATGTGGGTGAGTTTAAAGTCTTCACAGACAATAAAAACTGAGAGAGTTTGTTACCTAAAGACTGATTTACAAGAGTTGCAGCTTGTAAAATACAAGGGTGAGAGACTTGAAGAAGAGTATGGAAATGAAGATTATTTAGTAAGGGTAACTAAAATGATAAAAAGACAGACAATTGTAACATATGACAATGGAAACTCAAAGGGTAAAATGGACAAAGTCAGTAATTCCTTTACATTAATAACATTGAATGTTAATGGTTGTACCCCCCAATCAAAAGACATAGCCTGACAGAAGGAATAAAAAAATAGTTGTCATCTACATGCTGTCTACAAGATACTTACCTTAGATGCGAAGACATAATCAGGATAAGGGTGAAAGGTTGTAAAAGGTATTCCAATCAACAGTAACCAGAAAAAAATCCGGAATAGTGATACTAGTATTGGAGAAAACATTTTAAATGCAGAAATGTTAAAAGAGATAAGAAAGAAAATTGTATATTAATAAAAGGGGACAATTCACCAAGAAGAAATAACATTCATAAATATTTATGCACCTAACCTGGGTGCCCAAAATATATGAAACATACACTAAAAAACAGTAGGGATAAATAGATCTTCTGAAAATAATAGTTGGAGATTTCAATAAAACATTATCAGCATTGGATAGAACATATAGAAAGAGTATAAATAAGGAAACAGAGAGTGTGAATAATATGATAAGTGAACTAAACCTAATAGATATTTACATAGCATTACATCCCCAAAGAGGAGGATATACATTCTTCTCAAGTGCTGATGGATCTTTCTTCAAGATAGACTATATATTGGGCCACAGGACAAGACACAATAAATTTAAGGAGATTAAAATCATACAAAGCACTTTATTCATAAAAGAATGGACCTATAAATCAACAACAGGAAGGTTAAGGGAAAATTCACTAATATATGGAGATTAAATAACACATTTTTCAATGATTAATATGCTAAGGAGAAATTGCAAGTGAAACAAGTAAATATCTTGAGACTATATATATATATATATATATATATCAAAACCTGTGGTATACAGGGAAGATAGGGCTGAGAGAGAAATTTAAAGACCTCAATGCTGCAGTAAAGAAGAAAGCTAAAATTGAAGATCTAACTGCACACCTGGAGGAATTAGAGAAAGATGAGCAAAATAATCCCCAAAATAAATAAAGTTAGGGCAGAAATAAATTAAATTGATTACTAAAAAAAAAGTAGAGATAATCAACAATGTTAAAAGTTGGTTCCTGGAGAAGGTTAACAGAATAGATATTTGTCTCAATAACAAGTAAAAAAAGAGAGGAGATGCAAATAAATAAAACTAAAATTGAGTGTGGAGAAATTAACATGGAGCACATAGATTTAAAAGACGTCATAAGGGGATACAAGGAACATTGTATGTCAACAAAATGGACAGTGTAAACAAAATTGACAAATTCCTAGAAACACATGAACAGCCTACATGACCCTAGAAAAAAATAGAGAACGTCAACAAACATGTCATAATAAAGAGATTGAAACAGTAATTATAAACCTCCCCAAAATGAAAAAATCCAGAATCAAATCACTTCACAGGTGACTTCTATCAATCACTCAAAGAAAATAAAATACCAAGCTCTTCTAAAATTGTACAGGAGGGAATACTATCAAACTCATTCTCTGAAGTCCAACTCCACCTAAGACCAAAGCCAGATAAAGATACTATGAAAAAATAAATTTACAGATCAATTTCCCTAATAAATATAGATACAAAAATCCTCAACACAACACTTGATATCTGAATCCAAAAGCACATTAAATTACTTATACACCATGATCAAGTGGGTTTTATCCGAGGTATGCAAGGGTGGTTCAACACAAGAAAAACAATTACGGCAATATGCCACATTAATAAGTTGAAGGAGAAAAGCCATATGGGTCCTCTTAATTGATGCAAAAAGGCATTTGGTAAAATACAGTACCCTATCTTGATAAAAAAACACTCCAACAGATGGAAAAAGAAGGAAGTTTTCTCACCATGGTAAAGGACATATATGAAAAAAGCACCCATCTAAAATTGTACTCAATGGTGAAAGACTGAAAGCTTTCCTGCTGAGTTCGAGAACAAGACAAGCTTTCCCACCATAAATACTAATATTGTGCTAGAAGATCTAGCTAGAGCAATTAGGTTAGAAAAAGGAATAAAATAACCTATATAGGAAAGGCAGAAATACAACTTTTGCTATTAACTGATGAGATGATCCTATATCTAGAAAATCTGAAATAATCCATGACAAAGTTTCTTGAACAAATAAATGAGTTCAGCAATGTAGTGGGATACAAGGTTAATATGCAAAAAATCAGTAGCATTTTTTTTGAGAAATCTGAGAAATAAGTTACAAAAATTTCCATTTAAATAACAACTAAAAGAATCAAATACCTAGGAATAAACTTAAGGAACGTAAATGACCTGTATTTAGAAAACTAGAAAACATTGCTAAAACAAACCAAAGAAGACCCAAATAAATGGAAGTATATTCCTTGTTAATGGATTGGAAGACTAAATATTGTTAAGATGTCAATTCTATCCAAACTGAGATTAAATGGCATCCCAATAAAAATTTGAACAGCTTTCTTTACAGAAGTGGAAAAACCAATTATCAAATTTATTTGGAATGGTAACTGACCCCCAATATCTAATAATGACTCAAAAAAGAAGTACAAATATGGATGACTCTCACTTCCTGTGTTTTATAAAAAAACATGTTACTAAACAACACAAGTAAAGGCAGCATGGTACTGGCATAGATATATATTTATATTGACCAATGGAATTGAACTGAAAATTAAGAGAAAGACCTTCTCATATACGTTCAAGTGATTTTTGACAAGGTTGCCAAACCCTTCCCTGGGCCAGAACAGTCTATTCAACAAATGGTTTGGGAATGTGGAAATCCATAATTAAAAGAAAGAAAGAGGACTCTTATATCATGCCTTATACAAAAATTAACTAAAAATGGATCAAGGACCTAAATATATAAACTACAACCATAAATCTTCCAGAAGAAAATGTAGAGAAACATCTTCATGATCCTGTGGTAGATGGCAGTTTTTTAAACCTTACATTTGAAGAATGAGCAATGAGAGAAAAAGCAAATCAATTGTATCCCTCATAATTAAACACTTTTGTGTTTCAAATGACTTTGTTAAAAGGTGAAAAAGCAGACTATACAAAGACAGAATATTTTTAAACCAAATATCCTATAAAGGTTTGAAGTCCATATTATATAAAAAGATTATACATTAATGATAGAAAGTCAAGAAACCCGTTTTTAAAATGGATAAAGGCTTGAATAATCATTTTCCAAAGGTGAAATACAAATGGCAAAAAAGGACATGAAAAGATGTTCAATATCACTAGCTATTAGGAAAAAGCAGATCAAAACTACAGTGAGATATTTCACACCTTACAGAATGGTCATTATTTTTTTTTAAATATGAAAACTACAATTGCTG
Source organism: Tolypeutes matacus (assembly GCA_026826555.1). Taxonomy (NCBI): domain Eukaryota; kingdom Metazoa; phylum Chordata; class Mammalia; order Cingulata; family Chlamyphoridae; genus Tolypeutes; species Tolypeutes matacus. Next base: position 1,097,390 of record JAKSZT010054155.1, on the reverse strand, counting down.
GAGAAGATACAAAGAAATATCAACACTTCTCCACTCCACTTTGGTAAGAATATAAAATGGTTCAGCCTGTGTGGACAACAGTTTGGCAGGCCCTCAGGAAGTTATGTAGAACTACCATATGCTCTAGAAATCCTGCTACTAGGAATATATTCAGAATATCAGAAAGACAGAACACAAAAAGACATATGCAGAATGATGATCATGGTGACATTATTCACAATTGCTAAAAGGTTGAAACTACCCATGTAACCATCAACTGATGACTGGATAAACAAAATGTGGTATATGCATACAGTGGATTACTATTCAGTTTCAAGAAATGAAGTTGGGATGCATATGACAATATGAATAAACCTTAAGGACAATATGTTGAATGAAATAAGCCAGATACAACAGCACAAATATTTTATGATCTCACTAATATGTACTAAATATGATGAGTAAATTCATGGAGTTAAAATATAAGTTATAGGTTACTAGGAAACAGACTGTGGATAAAGAAGGGGAAGCTGATGCTGAATGTACATAAAATGTTTATTAAGGTGATTTTAAATGTGTGGAAATGGGTAGAGATGATGATAATATATTAAACTGAGAATAACAAACACTGCTTATTTTTAAATATTTCCAAGGTAATTTTATTAAGTTTTATGATAAACAAACATTAGTTATTATATGTTAAACATCTAACAAATGTATTGTCTAACAAATATGTTACATAATGTACTGCTTATTTTTAAATGTGAGTGTAGCTGAAGGGAGTCTGAAGGGTGTCATCTGGGGAGGCTAATATCAACTGAAAGAAAGTTAGAGGATAATCTATGGCTCTACAACATACTTAATTCAGTGATGGATTATGATTGGGATTAGTAGTATAAATATAAGAATGTTCCTTTATTATAAGGTGTTAAGAATATGGAGATGCAGGGGAAAATAAAATTAATATAATATATACACTATAGTTAACAGCAATATTGTAATATTTTACAGCAATGGTGAAGAAGGTACTATATAAATGCTAAGAGTTAATAATGGGGTATAAAGGGGTGTGATGGTTAGGCTGGGTCTACTCAGCAAGATAATGGTGCCCAGGTGTCTGGTCAAGCAAGTACTAGGCCTGAAAAGGGGAAGTAATTTCAGCATTGAAAGAGAGAATTCCCATCTCCACTACATATAGCCAGCATCTCCTGGGAATTCATCAAGGACCTCGATTGGAGCCCCTGATTTGTAGCCAGCCCTGTGGAACTTGTGCATATCTCATGGTTACATTAGAGAGTTTTTTATAAAAGCTCATACTATTTACAGATATCTTCTCTAGATTCTGTTTGCCTAGAGAATTCTGATACAGCTTGGTTTCAGAAGTGCAGTGGATCTTGAGAAACAGAATCTTAACAATGGGATTGCTGAATTGGTTCTGGGATTTTTGCAATTGACTCTCTACTCTGATTAGAATCAAGGGCACTGACTACCTTTCCAATACTCACCAGGCTATTGCTATTCCATGGCATGAGTTGACAATAGAGATACACAAAATATCACCACTGGATATGACTAATTCCATGATTATGAGAGGCAAGGATCTGAGTAAAAGTGTTTTTAACACCTTAATAGAGGTTTGTGGTAGGAATAATGATGTAGGCTGGCTGTTCCTAAATATGCTAGATACAGTTACAAATGAAAGGGATGAGGTAAAGGCTTCAAATTTGTAACTTTAGCACCACATGAATGACGTGAAAGTTTCTATGTGTGCTTTGAAAGAAAATCTTGTTTCATGCAGCCACAGACTTGAGATCTCTGAAAACCAGACTCAAAGTCTCCTTGTATGAGTAGCAGAGCTACAATCTGAACTAAAATCACTGTGGGAACTGCTCTCATGGAACTAGAATCCTTAAACACTGTGGGGATGATCAGATCTCAGGTTGGCAGAAGCCAAGGAGCAGCACTTAATTGTCGGTACAAGGTGGGTATAGCTATCAGAAGGAAAGGCAGACTCAAAGCAGCAACCAAGAGTCTGAGTTGCCTAGAGCTATAGTATTGGCTAATAGATCATGGGGCACCTAGAAGCAAAAGAGACAGGCTACTAAATTCTTATTTGATCTGTATAAGCAGAAGTATTCTAGGTCAAGTGAACAAAATCTTAACTCGAATTTCAGAAATAGAGAATCATGACCCCTTAATCAATTCTCAGATTTGAGTTTACAGACCAGAGCCCCTTAATGAGGGGAAGTCCAGATCCCCTTGGGGAAGGATACTGTTACACTGCCAAAAATTTATACTGTTAGACTTACTCCCAGCCTTCCCGAAAGAGACGTACAGCCTTTTACCAGGGTATAACTGTGCACTGGGGTAAAGGAAATGATTGAACATTTCAGGTATTATTAGATACAGGCTCAGAAGTGACATTAATTCCAGGAGACCCAAAATATCACTGTGGTCCACCTGTCAGAGCAGGAATTTATGGAGTTTTAGCTCAAGTCCATCTCACAGTGGGCCTATTGTGTCCCCAGATTCATTCTGTGCTTACTTTCCCAGATCCAGAATGCATAGCTGGAATAGACATACTCAGTAACCAACAGAATCCTCATATTGTATCCCTGACTTGTGGAGTGAGGGCTATTATTGTAAGAAAGACCAAGTGGAAGCCACTAGAATTGGCCCTGCCAAGCAAAATAGTAAGCAATTACTCTAGACTTATTGGAAAGGCATTTGTGTGAGATAATTTGGGAGATAAATCCAACAGAAATACGGGGGGGCCTTCCACTTCAGTGAAATTTCTAAGTGTCCATGGCGTTTGGCTTGTCAAGATATCCCTTATAAAGTGAAGGATAAGCTATTGTGTGTGGCCTCTCCTATGACCTAAAAAGAGGCACAACATTTAGTTGGTTTCTTTTGATTTTGAAGACAACACATTTCTCATTTGGGTGTGCTACTCCAGCCCATTTACTGAGTGACCAGAAAAGCTGCAAGTTGTGAGTGGGGAGTGGAACAAGAGGAGGTTCTGTGATGGGTCCAGGCTCTCTGCAAACTGCACTGACATTTGGGCCATGTGATTCAGCAGATCCAATGGTGTTAGGAGTGTCAGCAGCAAATAGAGATGCTGTCTGGAGCTTTGGTAGGCCACTATAGTTGAATCACAATGCAGACCCTTAGAGTTTTGGAGCAAAGCCATGCCATCCTCTACAGAAAACTACTCTCCTTTTGAGAAACATCTTTTGTTTCATTCCTGGGATTTAGGAAAGACTGAAAGCTTAACCATGGGCCACCAAATTACCCTGAGAGCTGAGTTGCCTATCCTGAGCTGGGTATTGTCTGACCCACCAAGCCATAAATGGAGGTAAAGAAGAGTTTTCCTGGAATACAGGAGATCCCCTAGGGCATCTCTTAGTACTACAATGCCTGGTGATTACAGTCAATAGAAAATCACAACAACCCAATCCAAACAGGATTAACAATGACACAGAATCTTCAAGAATGAAAGTTTGGTTCACACCACCAGGCAAGAAACCAGGGCCATCTTAAGTGCTTGCTGAGAATAAAGGTAACATGGAATGGGAAGTGGAAGAAGGTAGTGATAAATACAAACTTCACCGTGTGACCTGTTACAGAAATGTGGACTGTAATGACCATGAGTATGTTTGCATATGTACAGAAAATGAATATCTTTGTTTTCTTCCTTGACTTTTTCCTTCATTATATGACATAAAGTATATTAGTTTCATGTCATAGTTTTTAAATATGTAAAGTTTAAGAGGGAATATTACCCATGGACTTGCACCCTATTCTGGAGGGAATTAGTGTGTTTCTTTTTGTATGCAGGACAGTTATTGTTATTGTTTTTATTTAGAGATTGACTGTGGTTTAAGGTGATATGTATGGCTGCCAAGTTAACATGTGGGACACTCTCATGGTTAAGCTAATGAGTCAACTTGGCCAGGTAATGGTGCCCAGTCGTCTGGTCAAGCAAGCAATGGTCTAATTGTAATAAAAGAGCATCTCATGGACTTCAATCAGAAGTGAGTTGATTGCACAGAAGGTTGATTACATCTACAATCAACTAAGGAGATTGCCATCAGCAAAGAGTGACATCTCATCCAATCAGCTGAAGGCTTTTAAAAGGGAAGAAATTTCAGCATTCAGAGAGAGAATTCCCATCTCTAATACAGATAGCCATGGTCTCCTGGGAATTCATCAATAACCTTCATCAGAGCTGCGACTTTGCAGCCTGCCTTGCAGAATTTGGACTTGTGCATTATTACAAAATTTTATAAAAACTCATACTATTTATAGATATCTCCTGTTGGTTCAATTTCCCTAGAAAACACTGACTAATACGGGGGTATTAGGTGTTTTCCTTTTGAAGTAATGAAAACTTTTTGAATTGAACTGAGATGATGGCAGCACAAGTCTGTGATGAAACTGAGAGCCACTGAATGTACACAATAGATAGATTGTACAAGACAGAAGAAGATTAAACACAATGAACCACATAGTGAATAATGGACTATGGTTAGTAGTACAAATAAAAGAATTTTCTCTCATGAAATAAAACAAATATATAATGCTAATAATGTTTTTCTAACAAATCAATTCTATTGTTATATAATAATAAAGCATAAATCCATCCAAAGTGTACAGACAATGGTTTTTGGTATAATCACATAGTTATGCATTCATCACTTCAATCATTTTTAGAGCATTTTCATCATTCCAATAATAAATAGAAAACAAACAGAAAACTCATCTGCTCTCAATCTCTCTATGCTTCAACTGCCATACATAGCAGCTATTCTGTTTCTGTCTCTCTTGTTTATTTGTATTTATATTTTGTAAAAGCAGTAGTCTTATATATGCAACATCACCCATAATCATATTTGATATGAGGTTTCTCTATATTGTATGATTCCATGTTATAATTTTTAGCTTTTCCTCTAGTAATATACGACATTAGACTTACCCTTTCAATCACTGCCATATCTTTATAAAAACTGCTAGTTAAAAACACTATGGTGTGTTTTCACCATTTCTATTCCTTTCTAAATATTTACAAGCTCTTTACAAATTCTGCACAGTTTAAGTCTCAGCTTTCCCTTCTCTACTCTTATACTATTTCCTAGTGACCTATATTCTAATCCATGACTTTACACACTATATTTAGTTCATAATAGTGAAATCACATAGCACTTGTCCTTTGTGTCTGGCTTGCTTCACTGAACATAATGTCCTCCAGGTTCATCCATTTTGTCACATGCTTCACAGCTTCATTTCTTCTTACCACTGCATTATATTCCATCATGTGTTTACAGCACAAATTTTTGATCCATTCATCAGTTGATTGGCTCCTGGATTGTTTCCAACTTTTAGCAATTGTGAATAATGCTGCTTTGATCACTGGTGTGCAGATGTCTGTTAGTGTCACTACTCTGTTTTTCTTGTTATATACCTAGTAATGGTATTGCGTGGTCACATGGCAAAACATGAGGGAGGTAATGCAACTGTGAACTAAAGTAGACTTATTATTATTCTGGCACTGCAAGAACTTGTAACATTGATATAAAGGCAGTGGTTACCAGATGTTCTGAGGAAAGGAGTAGAAAGAAAAGGTGTACCATGGGAATTATTCTCCATGACATTGCTATGATGGATTCAGGCCATTATACATTTTGTGAAAACCTATAAAATTGTGTGGTGCAAAGTGTAGACCATAATGTAACTATTGATGATGGTTTCTGCATTAGTTCAATATGTTTTCCTCAATTGTAGCAAATGTGCTACACCAATGGGTCAGACTGTGGGAGGTGGAGGAGGTCAGGTATATGGAAATCCCCTATATTTTTGATGTCACATTTATTTAAAAATAATAAAATAAATAAAATAAAATAAAATAAATATTCAATGAGATGAAGGAAAATAAAGAGAAGGAAATGAATATTATGAGAACAATGAATGAGTAGTTTGAGAATCTTATTAAAGAAGTTTTATTTTATAAAGGAATCAAACTGAACTACTGGAGTTGAAGGTCACAAGAACTGAAATGACAAATTCCCAGGAAACTTTCAAAAGAAAATTGGAGCAGGCAGAATAAAGAATTGGTGAATCTGAAGACACATTAATTGAAAGGAATCAGTCTCAGGAGCAGAAAGAAAAATAATGATAAAGGCAAAAAAATAGACTAAGACAACTGTGTGACACCATCAAACACACCAATGTTTGTATTATAGTAGGCCCAAAAGGAGGAAAAAGAAAGAAGCAGAAGGAATATTCAAAGAAATAAAGTCAGAACACTTCTCAAACTGAGCAAAAGATGGGAATATGCACATCCAATATATATATTGACTACACTATTGAATGCAAAGGACTGGGGAGGATTTTGAGAGCTGCAAGAGAAAAGAAAATAGTTACATACCAAGGAGTCCCAATTGGATTAATTGTTGGTTTCTCTTTAGAATCCATAGAAGCAAGAAGGTAGGAGTTTGAAATATATGAAGTGCTGAAAGAATACACCTGCCAACCCCAAATTTTATATCTAATGAGACTTTCTTTCAAAAATGAAGAGCAGAATAAGATATTCCCAGATAAAAACTGAGGGAGTTCATCATCATTAGACCAACTCTGCAAGCATTGCTAAAGCTGTTTCCTCAGCCTGAAAGGAAAGGACAATAGACAGGGATTCAAAGTGGAGAAAAGAAATAAAGACCTGAGTTAAAGTTAACCATTTGAGGAATTATAATACAGTATTGTAGTGTATTGTTTGGTATGCAACTCCATTTCTTACTTCCTATAGGGGCTAAAGTGCAAATGCACAGAATTTAATGATACATCTGTGTTTTTGGACATACGATGTACAAAGAGGTAAAAGTACTTAAAGTGGGAGGGAAGGGGTATAGGAAAATTATACATGTGCAGTACTGAAGTCAAGTTGCTATCAAATCAAAGCAAATATGATTGTTTTTTACTTAAGATATTAAATTTTGCCTCCATTGTAACCACAAAGAAAATATATGACTTTTGAAATCACTATATGCCTTAGTTCTTAGTAATATTATTCTTTATTGAATTTATTTCTCATTAAAATATATCATTTTAAGATACTTTTTCTGACAGTATTATGTACTTTCTTTAGAGTGTGTAGAAGGGATTGCCACTTATATGTTACCATGAAGTGGACATGTATTTATTTTCTTTTTTTTCCTCCACTTTTTTTATTTTTAAAAAGATACTTCAATTTCAAAAATGTTACAGAGAACATATAGGGGATTTCCACATGCCACGCTCCCCACACCTCCCACATTTTCCCATATTAGTAACATATTTCATCAGTGTGGTACATTCATTGCAATTGATAAACACATTTTGGAGCATTGCAACTGAGCATGGATTATAGTTTACATTGTAGTTTACACTCTCTCCCATTTGACTCTGAGGGTTATGGCTGAGTATATACTGGCCTATATCTGTCATTGTAATGTCATTCAGATGATACCCAAGTCCCGAACATGCCCCCCTATTACACCTGTTTTCCCTCTCTCTAACCCCAGAACATCCATGGGTCATTGCCTCCATAAAAATAGTATTTTTTCCATTGCTAAAATCACAAGTAGTCTATAGAAGAATACTAGTAAGTTAATTTTAGTCCTTAGTTTGTTTCCCAATCCTGAGGACTCTGGGATGGTGATGCCCACTCCACCATTAATTGAGGGGGGCTTCAATCCCATAAACCAGATAGATGGGACTCTCTTGCTTGCAGTTGTAGGCACTCTCGGTTCCTTGGTATGTTGTTTGTCCAACACCTCCTCCCTGTTAGTTGTCCTGGGTGAGTCCATTGAACTGGAGAGTAGTTGTTGCAACTCTGTTGAGATTCAGGGATCAGCTGGCACATGGACAGCCCAAAGATTTAAATCTCTTGGATGTACACCTACCAACTCTAGTGCTAATTATAAGTTCAAATAGAAGGACAGAAGAGTTATGCATAGGGAAAACACTGCTGAGTCTAACTCAGTCACACTGGGGAGCATAAACACCAGATTAGGGCCCACTGGCAAGGGGCCAAATTCCTGAGCTGTCTGTGCTGAGGATAGTGTCTGAATGTCTCCATACCCCTGAGGAGTTTTGCTATTTGGGATTGTATCTAGTTTGGCTGTCAATGAGGTCCTGTTGAGATGTGCATAAGAGTTAACTCTGGGATGGCCTCCCATTTCACTTTGAATTCTCTTAGCCATACAAACTCATTTGTCTTTAGCTTTTACTCCTTTTGGTCAAGGTCTTTTTTTTTTTTTTTCAGATGCATTACTTGTTGGTACTTAGTAGCAGTCCTTCGGTGCTGAGGAGGCTTATCCTATTAGGCACTGCCAATTTTCTCAATCGATTCCTGTCCCTCTGTTTGAGAACATATTGGGTCTCCCTGGGATGGGAGTCCAACATCTTCCTTCTCATTATGTGGTTCTCTACCCACTGATGCAACACACTATGCCAAAATGATCACTCACACCCTCCCTAAAAGCCTGTCCCAGGTACACCCTGGCCTGAATGACCCCCATCCAACACCCTAAAACATTAACTCTTCCTTGTCATATTGCCAAATGAGCATTCCTAACATTGTAATTTCAATCATGTACTCGCCAATCACCAGTGTTTGCTTGCCCCCACCCACAACCCTCCCAATAGGTCCATGGACCACCCATCTCACCCTCCCCACCTTCCCCACCCTAACCCCTGACAAAACTGCACCACCTAACCAAATATTATCATTATACTCATGTCATATCCCTTCACTGCACAAGTACAGACTTCCGCCTTGTCATAGATTTTGCCCATAAGGGCGTTGGCTCACAACTTTCGTCTCCCTTTCTATTTCCTGTAAACATATCGTCCAGACTCTAGCTCTGTGACTATGCTCAGTTTGCTTAATTTATATCAGTGAGGTCATGTAATATTTGTCCTTCAATGCCTGACTTTCTTCACTCAACATAAGGTCCTCAAGGTTCATTCATGTCCTGTGTGGTAGTACTGTATTCCTTCTTAGAGCTGAGTAATATTCCATTGTATGTATATACTACAATTTGTTTATCGATTCATCAGTTCATGGGCACTTGGGTTGATTCCAACTTTTGGCAGTAGTGAATAATGCTGCTATGAATATTGGTGTGCATATATCTGTTCATGTCCTTGCTTTCAATTCTTCTGGGTATATACCCAGCAGTGGGATTGGTGGATTATATGGCTGATCTAGAATTAGCTTTTTGAGGAAGCACCAAACTGTCCTCCACAATGGCTGCATCATTCTACATCCCCACGAGCATTGGATGAGGGTTCCATTCTTCCACATCCTCTCCAACACTTGTAATCATATGTTTTTTTTTAATAGCTGCCAGTCTAATGGGTATAAGATTGTATCTCATGGTAGTTTTGATTTTTTTTTTTTATTATGGGTAAAAATCAAAATTCTCACAATACATACAAACATTTGCAAAATGATATATAAATATATATGCATATATGTGTATTTGCTTACAAAAATGTTATTTATATATATATATATATACATATATTTTAAGAGGTGCTTAGATTACCCAAAATATTACACAGAACCCACTGGGATTCCCATGTTGCCCACCTCCCACACCTCCCACCACATCCCACACAAACTTCTCCCACAGTGTGGCCCACCACCCTCAATGAACTTACACATCCTGGAGCCTTGCCACCAACCATAAACCACAGTTCACACTGTAGACCACACTCTCTCGCACTCAGTTCTGAGTGGTGTGTGCTGATTTAAAATGGCCTACATCCTTTGCCACAACAGTACTCAGGATAACCTCCAACTCCCAAAGAAGCCCCTGTATTTCAACTGCTCATCCCCTCCCTACCCCAAAAGTGTCAAGTGGCCACTGGCTCCACCTCATTGTTATAATTTCTTGCATTGCTAGAATCACCATATGTGAACAAGAGAATACCATCAAGTCCACTCTAGTCCATAGTTCTTCCCCCAATCCAGAGGTGACTGGGATGGTGATGTCCACTCCAACTCCAAGTGAGAGAGGGCTTATATCCCATGGATATGGTGGGTGGGATGATCCTGCCTGCAGATGCAGGCCCTCTCCATTCCCTGGGATGGCCATTGCCCATCATTGTCTCCTCACCAGGTGACTTGGATGAGTCCATTGAGCTGTAGGGTAGGAGTTGCAGCACCACCTAGATTTCATGCACACCTGGCACATAGGTAGGTGGGAGGCTCCAGTCTCTGGAAGTATACCTAAAAACTCCAGCATCACATATAGGTTTGAATAGAAGGGACTGGTGAACCATGTGCAGGGAGGACTTATTTGAGTCTAATTCTGTCACTCTCAGGAGCACAGATTCCAAAATAGAACCCACTGATAAGGCATCAGTCTCTGGGGCTATCCCCCCTTATATAGGACCAGGGTGTCTCCAGAGCTCTCAGGAACCCCAATGAGTGGGGTGATAGGTACTTAGATGTTCTATGAGCTCCTACTGAGGTGTGCGTAAGAGTTACCTCTGGGATGACCTCCCGACTCTCTTTGAAGTCTCTTAGCCACTTGAACTCATTTGTCTTTACATTTTCCCCCTTTTATTCAAGGTCTTTTTCCAGTTGTGTTGCCAGTTGGCACTTGGTATTAATCCCTCATTGCCAGGGAGGCTCATCTCCGGGAGTCATGTCCCACGTTGGGGGGAAGGTAATGCAATCATATGCTGAGTTTGGCTTAGAGAGAGGCCACATTTGAGCAACAAGGAGGCTCTCAGGTGGCAACCCTTAGGCACCCCACAACTGCAGGCTAAGTCTCATTTACAAGAGCAAAGACTCACAAGGGTAGTCATCAATAAAAAAAAAAAAAAACACATCAGTGGGTCATCCTATTTTGACAGGCACTGTCCCTACACTCAGAGGACTATTGGTGCTCCCTTGGAGACTGTGGCAGAGCTCTCCAGGCTAGGAATTCAGATTCCCTCATTTATTGTGTGATTATCCACCCATCGTGACCATGCCCCATCCCCCGATCCTTTGAATGATTTTGTATATCTTTCATGTATATTTGGATGAACCAATCCCCACGAACCCCCCCCGACACCCCCCCATAATCCCCCGCAGTACCCATTGTAACCCTTCTGTGATCCAAATCCTCCATGAACATTTAGTCCATAAAATAATCAAATACACTTACAAGGATAAAAAAAAAAAAGTTTCATAAGCTTACATGCAAGAGACAAACATAAGGAAACTCAGGGGGAAAAAAAAAAGAGAGAAGGAAAAAAAACAAGTAATCAAACAAAGAACAAAACAAAATAAAATAAAATTAGTGGATTGGGACATTAAAAAAATGGGCAAAAAAGCAAAGGAAATGCCTTTAATATATATATATATATTCATTTTTTTTTCCCTTTCTCTGTTCTTTTGGTAGTTTTGATTTGTATTTCCTTAATAGCTAGGGGTGTTGAGTATCTATTCCTGTGCTTTTTAGCCATTTGTATTTCTTCTTTGGAGAAGAGTCTGTTCAAATCACTTGCCCATTTTTTTTAATGAATTGTTTGTCTGTTTATTTTTGAGGTGTAGGATTTCTTTCTATAAGATAGATTGTAGACTCCTATCAGATATATGGTTACCAAATATTTTCTCCCATTGGGTAAGGTGTCTTTTCACTTCCTTGACAAACTCCTTTGAGGTAAAAAAAGTTTTGAATTTTGAGAAGGTCCCATTTATCTAATTTTTCTTTTGCTGCTCATGCTTTGGGTGTGTAGTTGATGAAATCATTTCCTATTACAATGTCCTGTAGATGCTTCCTTACATTATCTTCCAAGGTCTTTATGGTCTTGGCTCTTATATTTAGATTTTTTATCAATCTTGAGTTAATTTTTGTATAAGGTGTGAGATGGTGATCCTCTCTCATTCTTTTAGATATGGATATCCAGTACTCCAAGCACCATTTGTTGAAGAGACCATTTTCTCCCAGTTGAGTGGGCTTCATGGCCTTGTTGGATATCAGGTAACTGTATATGCAAAGATCTATATCACAACTCTCAATTTGGTTCCATTGCTCAGTATGTCTCTCCTTCTGCCAATATGATGCAGTTTTGACCAAATAGCTTTGCAGTATGTTCTATTGTCAAGTAGTGTGATTCTTGCAATTTCATTTTTCTTTTTGAATATGTCTTTGGCTATTCGGGGCCTCTTGTCCTTCCAAATAAATTTCATAATTAGTTTTTCCAATTCAGTAAAAAATGCTGTGTTGATATTTATTGGTATTGCATTAAATCTGTGGATTGGTTTGAGTAGGATTTTATATCTTTTTCTTGCCTAAGTACTTGAGCAAGTACTTCTAACATAATGCTAATTAGGATCAGTGATAGTGGGCATCCTTGTCTAGTACCCCATCTTAGAGGGAAAGCTTTTAGGATTTCACCATTGTATATGATGTTCACTATGAATTTTTCATGCATACCCTTAATCATGTTGAGGAAGTATTCTTCTACTCCTATCTTTTGTAGTGTTTTTATCAGGAAATTGTGCTGTATTTTGTCAAATGCTTTTTCATCTATAGAGATGATCATGTGATTTTTTTTCTTTCAGTCTGTTTATGTGGTGTGTAACATTGATTGATTTTCTTATATTGAACCATCCTTGCATACCAAGGATAAAGCTCACTTGGTCATGGTGTACAATTCTTTTGATATGTTGTTGAATACGATGAGAAAATATTTTGTTGAGGATTTCACCAACTAGATTCATTAGGGAGATTCGTCTATAGTTTTCCTTTCTTTTGGTGTCTTTTTTTGGCTTTTGTATTAGGGTGATGTTGATGTCATAGAATGTGTTAGGCAATGTTCTTTCCACTTCTATTTTTTCGGAAGAGTTTAAGCAGGATTGGCATTAGTTCTTTCCTGTATGTTTGGTAGAATTCATCTGTGAAGCGGACTGGTCCTCAGCTCTTCTTAGTTGGGAGGTTTTTGATGACTGATTCTATCTCACTATTTGTGATTGGTCTGTTGAGCTCATCAATTCTTTCATCAATCTAGGCTGCTTGTGTGTTTCTAGGAATTTGTCCATTTCCTCTAAATTGTCCATCTTATAGGCATATAATTTTTTAAAGTACCTTCTTATGATATTCTTTATTTCTGTGGGATCAGTAGTGATATCCCTTCATCGTTCTTATTTTATGTAAATGCATCTTCTCTCCTTTTTTCTTTGTTAGCCTAGCTAGTGGTTTGTCAATTTTATTGATCTTCTCAAAGAATCAGCTTTTTAAAAATTTCTTTTTCTATTATGTTCTTATTTTTCATTTCATTTAATTCAGCTCTAATGTTGGTATTTCCTTCTTGTACTTCCTTTGGGATTAGTTTGTGGTTATTTTTCTAATTCCTCCAGGTGTGCAGTGAGGTCTCTGATTTTAGCTCTTTCTTCTTTTTCAATATATGCATTTATTTTATGAATTTCCCTCTCAGTACCACTTTTGTTGTGTCCCAAGGTTTTGATATGTTGTGTTGTTATTTTCATTCATTTCAAGGTATTTACTGAAATTTTTGTGATTTCCTTCTTGACCCACAGTTTGTCTAAGAGTGTGTTGTTTAACTTCCATATTATTGTACCTAATCTGGTTCTCTTGCCCTTACTGATTTCCAGTTTCATTCCATTGTGGTAAAAGTAATTACCTTGTATAATTTCAATATTTCTGAATTCATTGAGGGTTATTCTGTGGCCTAGTATGTGGTCTATCTGGGAGGTTGATCTATGTGCACTCAAGAAGATTGTATATCCTGCTATATTTATATGTATTTTCTGTATGTCTATTAGGTCCAAATCCTCTAATGTATTATTCCAAGTCTTTGTTTCTTTGTTAATTCTCTGTTGAGATATTCTGTATATTGGTGATAATGGTGTATTAAAGTGCCCCACTATAATTGTAGTCTATTTCTCCACTTAATTTTCCAGTGTTTGCATCATGAGTCTTGAGACACCTTGATTAGGTGCATAAATGTTTATGATTGTTCTTTCTTCTTGAAAGATTTCCCCTTTTATTAAAATATAGTGCCCATCTTTGTCTATTACAGTAGTTTTGTATTTAAAGTCTATTTTGTCCTATATTACTATAGCAATTCTCACCCATTTTTGGCTATTGTTTGCTTGTGAAATTATTTTCCAACCAATCACTTTCATCCTTCTTGAATTCCTGGGTCTAAGGTGGATTTTGTGTAGACAGCATATTGGTGAGTCATATTTCCTTATCCATTCTGCCAGTTTGTGTCTCTTGAATGGTGAGTTTAGTCCTTTAAAATTCAATGTTATTATTGTCATAGAATTGTTTTTATTAGCCATATTTTCTTTGGGACTACGTATGTCATATATTGTTTTTATTACTCTTTTTGACTTTTCAGTTGTTTTTAAAATCTCCTTTAATTGTCTTGGTCCTGTTTTTTACCTTTCAACCTGCAGAACTCCCTTTAGTATTTCTTGAAGTGCAGGTTTCTTAATAGCATACTCTCTTAGCTTCTGTTTGACTATGAATATTTTGAACTCACCCTAATTTATGAATGCCTGTTTTGCTGGGTGGAGAATTCATTCTTTCTTTCCTTCTTTCCTTTTTTCTTTTTTTCTTTCCTTCCTTCTTTCTTTCTTTCCTTCTTTCTTTCTTTCTTTCTTATTTTAATTTTTAAAAATTTAAAAAAGATAATTCAGCTGCATAAATGTTATGCAAAAAATATGGGGATTCCCAAACATCGCACCTCCCACACCTCCCACAACCTCCCTCATAAACATCCTTCATTAGTGTGGCACATTAATTACAATTGATAAAAACCTCCTGGGGCTTTGCCACTAAGCATGGACCATAGTTCACATTGTAGACCACACTCTCTCCCAAACAGTTCTGCATGTTATATGGTTATATAAAATGGCCTATATCTGTTGTTTCTATTTCAATTAGGACAATTCCCAATTCCAGAAAACACACCTGTATTACAACTGCTTTTCCCTCTCCCAGATCCCAGAGCCTCCAGTGGCACTGGCTCCACCTCAATGTTGTAATTTTTTCCATTGCTTGAGTCACAATATGTTTATAGCAGAATACCAGTAAGTCCACTCTAGTCCATAGCTCTTCCCCCCATCCTGAGGAGTCTTGGATGGTGATGTCCATTCCACCTCCAATTGAGGGGGGGTAAGATGGATGGGATTATCCTACCTGTAGCTGCCAACTCTCTCCATTCCCTGGGATGGCCATTTCCCATCATCATCTTCCTGCCAGTTGTCCTGGGTGAGTGCATTGAGCTATGGAGTAGGAGTCGCTGCTCCACCGAGATTCCAGACCCAGCTTGTACATGGACAGCCCAAAGACCCTGTCTCTGGATGTACACCTACAAACTCCAGCACCAAGTACAGGTTTGAATAGAAGGGACAGATGAGCCATGTGCAGGGAAGACATAGTTGATTCCAACTTTGTCACTCTCAGGAGCACAAACTCCAAAGTAGGGCCCAATGGCAAGGCACCAAACTCTGGAGCAATCCACCCTGACAGAGGACCTGGGTGTCTCCAGAGCCCTCAGAAGCCCCACTATTTGGGGTGACATACCCTTTGGAATTCTATGAGATACAACTGAGATGTGTGTAAGCAATCCCTCTGGGATGACCTCCTGGCACCATTTGAAGTCTCTTAGCCATATAAACTCATTTATCTTAACCTTTTCCTTCTTTTATTTAAGTTTTTTTTCCAGTCGCATTTCCAATTGGCACTTGGTAGCAATCCCTTGGTGCCAAGGAGGCTCATCCCTGGGAGTCATGTCCCATGCTGGGAGGAATGTAATGCATTCATATGCTGAGATTGGCTTAGAAAGAGGCACATTTGAGCAACAAGGAGGCTCTCAGGAGGCAACCCTTAGGCACCCCCTAAAAATAGGCTAAGTTTTAATTTCAAGAACAAAGACTCATAATGCTAGTCATCAATATCAAGGACCCATCAGTGGATCATCCTCCCTCACCATTCATTGTCCTTGCACTTTGCAGATTGTTGCTGTTCCCTTAGAGAACATGGCAGAGCTCCCCAGGATGGGAATTCAGTATTCTCTCATTTATTGAGTGATTCTCCACCCACTGCAACAATGCACCATGAACATTTGAACATTTTTATATACCTTACATTTATGCCCAGGTGAACTACCTCCTATGCATCCCCCATCCCTGATGCCCCACTCCAATGATTATCCTCTGCCCAGTTGTAACTCTTCTGTGATCCAAATCTTCTATAAAGATGAAGCCATTGCAATAGCTGGATGCAATTAATAGGAAAATGAAATAATAATAAGTTTAAATGTAAGAGATAAAATACATAATTTTTAAAAAAAACTAAAAATTAAATTAAAAGACTGTGATATTTAAAAAATGAAATATATAAAATTTGTTTTGACCTTTTGTTTTTCTTTACTGCAATATCTGGTGTCCAGTTTGTACAGTGGCAGCTTCCCCTTCTCATTCCCTAGTGTCTCACTATTTTTCATTTTGTTTTCAGAGAAGTTTTAGGTCACAGCAAAGTCACACACAGAATACAGGGGCTCTCATATACCCAAAATCCCTCCCTTTCCCCCCCCACATATTAACATCTTTTTATATGTGGATGGTAGCATTGTTATAACTGATATACAAATAGCAAAACATAGCTACTAAACGTTGTCAATGGTTTACACTATGGTTTACATTTTAGAAGATACACTTTTATAAATTTTGATAATTTTTACCATGTCTTGTGTTCATCACTGTATGGTAATGAAGAACATTTCCACTAACCACTAAATACCCCCTGTTTGATCTATTCTATTCCTCCCACCCCATCCCCCTGGGGCCCATGATGACACCCTGGCTTGACTCATTGTATGACAAGATTCATAGTTAGATGCAACTAGAGGTCTTTACAAACTGGTTTGTGCTCCCCTATTAGGAACTTCCCTTGCTCTTGAGAGTCTCCTGCCTGTCTTTCTGAACAAATTGGTCCTCCCAATGGTGGAAGTCCAACTCCTTTCTGCTCATCATGTGGCTCTCCAACCACTGATACAACACCTTATGACAGAATGAACACTCACACACTTCCTAGAAGCCTGCTCCAGGTTCAGCCTGTCCTGAATGCCCCCCCCCCAACCAACACCCTAAACCAGTGACCCTTCCTTGTCATATTGCCATAGGAGCAT
This sequence comes from Tolypeutes matacus, assembly GCA_026826555.1. Taxonomy (NCBI): domain Eukaryota; kingdom Metazoa; phylum Chordata; class Mammalia; order Cingulata; family Chlamyphoridae; genus Tolypeutes; species Tolypeutes matacus. Next base: position 1,080,209 of record JAKSZT010054155.1, on the reverse strand, counting down.
TTCCACCTCTGTGCTTTCAACCTCATACCCACAAATCCCCAGTGTTCACCTTTTCCCTCTCCCAACCCTCCCCCCAGTATCCTCGACTTTCTAACCCATCCTTCCCAATCTACCCACCTGTCTACTCTGCACCACCCAACCCAATAATATCACTAACCTCTTGTCCTATCCTTTCAATACACAACTACACTCTATCACTTTACCATAGATTACATCTGTATGGGTGATGGCTTACCACCTTCTTTTCTCTTTCTCTTTCTTGTAAACCTATCTTACAGACAATAGCTCTCTGAGACTGCTCAATTTCTTTAATTCATATCAGTGAGGTCATGTACTGTTCATCCTTCAATGCCTGGCTTCCTTCACTCAACATAAGGACTTCAAGATTCATCCATTTTATCTTGTGTGTTAGCACTTTATTCCTTCTTACAGCTGAGTAATATTACATTCCTTTCAGTATTCTCTCTTTGCCTTGAGAATTGGACAATTTGGCAAGTATATTTCTTGTAGTAAGCCTTCTGGGATTTATACTCTTTGGGGTTCACTGCACTTCTTGGATCTATACATCCATCTCCTTCAATAGGATTGGGAAGTTTTCAGCCTTTATTTCCTCCAACACTTTTGCTGTCCCTTTTCCCTTCTCTTATCCCTCTGGGATGCCTATAATGCAATGCATATGGTTTTGCCTTTTATGTTGTTGTTCAAGTCCTTGAGTCACTGCTGGATTTTTTCTATCTTTTTGTCTATCTGTTTTATTATCTTTTTTATTTTAGATGTACTGTCTTCCACATTGCTAATTCTTTCCTCTGCCTGTTCAGATCTGCTGTTGTGTGTTTTCATTGTATTTTTTTTTTTATTTCTTTTATTGTGCCATTTATCACCATCATATCCATTATCTTTTTATGTATGTTTACAATTTCTTCAGTATGTTCTACTAGTGTCTCCTTAATATCCTTAATCTTTTCCTTCACTTCATTAAGTTGATTCATGATATTTGTTAGGACAGCTCTGATTGCTTATTCTATTTTCTGCATCTCCTCTTGGTTTTTTGTTTGTTCATTGGACAGGGTCATGTCTTCCTGTTTATTAGCATGACTTATATTTTTTTGTTGGTTTCTAGTCATCTGTTTATCTTGGCATGTTTTTTCAGTTGGTAGGCTTCTCTCTCTGCTCTATGGTTTATTTTTGTTTTTGTTTTTGTGTGTGATAAGGTTCCACTTTGGCCCTTTACCCCTCTTATTCTATTTCTTTGCCTTTCTCTATGTTCTCTTGAAAAAAAAAGTTAGAACCAGAGAAATAGGAAGAAATAGGTAGAGAATATGAATAATAGCAGTGATAATAGTCAAAGGTTGGAGAGGATCCATACAAGATGTAGATAGTTGAGTAATTGACCCAAGTAAGAAGTACAGAAGACTAAGATTAGAAAAGTGGAATAGAAACAATGAAACATGAAACAGAATGAAGAAAAATATAAGATGAATTAAAATTCCAGATTGATGAGAAGAGAGGAAAAGAAAAAAATAGAAGAGAGAAGGAAAGAAGGAAAAATATTTTAAAAAGAGAAAATAAAACACAGAGAAAGTAGGAGAGAGAGAGAGAAATGAGTACAAGAAAAAATTGCAGACCAAGCCCATAAACGTGGGATGAAAGAACAACAGAGAACAGAAAATATAAGGGTAAAGAAGGAAGAAGATATAGCTTAGATAGAGAAAATTGGGGAAAAAAGAACAAGCAAAAAAAAAAAAAAAAACTAACAGACAAGCAGAGAAACAAATGAAGGGGAAATACAGCAAGAAATCAAGACAGCAGCTACTTGTTTTTTTTTTTGTTGTTGTTGTTTTTGTTTTTTTAGGAAAAAGAAAGATGGCAGGAAGAGGATCAAAAAAACAAGATAAACAGAGAAAAACAGCCTTTTCTCTTGGAGCTCCAGCAATCTTCTCAGGCTGTTGCTATTCAACAATCAATCACCCTGCAGCCTGTCCTCTGCATGTTTTAAGCCAGGTTTTAGTGAATAAATTAAGGAAAATAAAAAAGGAACCTCTTTAAAAAAAGAAATCCAATAAAAGCTAATACCAAGAGAATGTCAATATGTTCCTGTCATAAAGTCTCACTGGATGCTTGATAACCTTATATCACTTCTCAGAAAGGAGCCTAGGATCAAACCAGGGACCTTGTATATTTTAGGCAGGAATTCTTAGACTGAAGTAATATGCCTTCTTAGTTTAGTAAGACTTTTCAGAAACCTATCAACCCCTATTCCCTCTCTTTTATCTCTGCCTCCTTTATGATGTAAATTCTCTCTTTACCTAGGATGCTAGGCATGGCAGCCTGCCTGAGGTGATCCCTGTCTCCTCTCTGATGTAATCCCTCTCTTTCCCTAGCCTGCCTGAGGAGATACCCCCATCCCTGTCACATCAGGGTCCCTTCGGATGCCCAATGGGGTTTCAGCTGACTAAAATAACAATGAAGAGACCACTCTTCCCCCTCTCTGACACCTTTTTCTCCTAGGGAGGTTGCCACCACACTCCTTTTGGAGGAGGAAGCAGGCAGCTACACTTAGGCTGTTTGTCCTGAGGATGAGGTAAAAGCACCACTTCCAGCCACAGGCAGGAGAAACTCAAGAATTTTCACAGGCTTCCTTTTCTTTCTAGCACCCTCCTAGATGAACCAGAGCACTCCTCCACTCTCTATATATCTAGAGGTGCTAGCAGGGAAGAATAAGTCTGTTCTCCTCTTAGTTAGATATTATTTGACAGGAGTTTTAACCTTGCCTGATATCTCAGGGATGGGTGAGGGGAGTGCTTCCTGGCAGCTGGGATGATCAGTAGCTCACCTGCTTCTTGCATGCTAAACAAACAAACTTTTTGAGAGAGCTCTATGAACAAAATCACTGTCAGCCTGGAATAAAAGGGCCATGGAAAGGAAAGATTGAAGGAGAAGCAGCTTTAAGAAGAAAATCATGGAACCTAAGATCTGGAAATAAGACATTGCCTTGGGCCAAGAGAGTAACCCCAACAATGTGTACAGAGAGGATGTTTGTCCCAGCATTTGAAGAAGGTGAATATTCCCACCCAACTTTTGGGGAGAGTTTTGCAGCCCCAGGATACAGAGTGTGGAACATATTCTTCCAGACTTAGGGCAATTAAGATCAGTACCCCATAGGTCTGAGAGTCATGGACCTGTCTCCACAGATTAGGGAAGGCCAGTTGATTAACTCATTGCTCTGAGAAGGCTGAGTCTGTATGCCAAAGGTTAGGGGGGATTTTGTCTTCACTTCACTGTACTAGGAGGGCTAAGACTCGAACCCAATATTGGGTAAGGTGTGGCAATCACCCCAACACCCTTGAAGTCTGGATCTTGGTCAACACTCAGATGCTTGATGAGGGTGGAACCAAGAAAATGGCTGTGGAAAAGGTGAGTCCCCTTTTGGCCCCAAGGAGAAAAAATCATCATCTAAGAATGACTCTCAGATTTTGAAATTGAATGGAGGATGCCCTGCTATTTTACTGAACTGTAGAGGACCTGTGACTCATGTTTCTGTCCCAAATTAGATGTGAATCCCCACCCACTTGTTGGGCTGGGACTCACAGAGAAGGGAGTTTGGAGTTTTTGAGCTGGAGCCCCAGGAATAAGCACACAGAGGAGATTGGTCACAAGGAAGGAGAGAAGGCTCCAGGAAAAGAGATCAGCCATTCACCTTATAGTCTATAGCTCACCTTGTGGAGAGGACAAGCAGCTGAGCCCAGAAAGAATCAAGCCCTGGGGAGAGAGACAAGTTCTAGAGAGCCTGACCATGGAGCCTTAAGAGGAAGAGGAAGGGCTGAACATTGGCAATTATCTTGCTCCAACATGTGGCAGCAGACTTTGGTGAGGTACGTAACTTATGCTTTATGACCTGGTAACTGTAAACTTCTACCCCAAATAAATACCTTTTATAAAAGTGAAGAGATTTCTGTTATTTTGCATCAGCACCCCTTTTGCTGACCTATATACTACCCAAAGTGTGTTTATAGATTCAATGCAATCCCTATTAAAATTCCAAGAACCTTCTTTGCAGAAATGGAAAAGCCAATCATCATGGAAGGTTAAGTGGATACAAATAGTCAAAATAATCTTGAAAAAGAACAAAGGAGTTGAAAAACTCACACTTCCCAATCTTAAAACTTATAAAGCCACTTTAACCAAAAACAGCATGGTACTGGTACCAGTATATCATCTCCATTAGAATCACTGTTATTAAAGAAAACAGAAAATTACAAGTGTTGGAGAGGATGTAGAGAAATAGGAACACTTATTCAATGTCCATTGCGATATAAACTGCTGAAACTGCTGTGGAAGACAGCTTGGCATCTCCTCAGAAAGTTAAGTATAGAATTACCATATGACCAAACAGTCCCACTACTAGGTATATACCTAAAAGAATTGAAAGCAGGAATTCAATGAGATATTTGGACACTGATGTTCATAGCAATATTATTCACAATTGCTAAAAGATGGAAGCAATCCAAGTGTCTACCAACTGATGAATGGATAAACAAAATTTTGTATATACATATACAGGAGTAATATTCAGTCATAAAAAGGAGTGGATTTCTGACCATGTGAAAAGTGGATGAATCTTGAAGACATCATCTTTAGTGAAATAAGCCAAACATAAAAGGACAAATATTTTATGATTCTACTTATTTGAAACAATTATAATAAGCAAACTTATAGAGTCAGAATCTAGAAAAAGGTTACCAAGGGATAGAGTGAGCATGGGGAATGGGAAATGGTGACTTAAAATATACATGGTTCCTATTTGGAATGATGGCCATGTTTTGGCAGTGGATTACGGAAAAAGCAGTACAACATTGTGAACATAACTAAGAGCAATAAAATATATATCTGAATGTGGATAAAAGAGAAAATTTTAGATTGTATATATGGCACCAGAAAAAAAATTTGTAATAGTCCATGGAAATTTACTACACAAACAGTAAACCATAAATTAAACCATGGACTGTGGTTAATAATATAATAATAAAAGCATGATTGTTCTGTAAACCCACAATTTTTCTAATTAAGAAAAAAAAAAAAAAAGAAATAAACATCCTGATTGAGATGGCCCACACATGAACTGAAGTAACCTCATCTAAAAGTCCTACTTATAATAGAATCTGTAATGAAAAGAATAAACTTAAAAACTTGATTTTCAAGGAACATACAGCTACAAACCACCAAAAGAAGTATTTAAAAACTGGATTCATTTTGAAATTTATCATGTTGTTAGATGTATTAGCATTTTCTTCATTTTATATTTAAGTAAAGAAATATTTATATTTCTTCATTTTATATTTTATACAAAGTTATATTTTATAATCATTTCACTTTTAATTTTACTTAGATGGACAACTGTGCCATTCCATGTTTTTTTATTAAGAATAAATCTGCTAAGTATAGTTTTACAAATTCCTTTGGACATATTTTCAGTTCCATTGGATAAATAGTGAAGACTAAACTTGCTGCTTCATGAGATAGGTGATATTTAGCTTTTTTAGGAAAACTTTCATCATTTGTAACATGTTTAAAATGCTTCACATTACCAACAAAATGCATGTGAGTACAAGTTGAACAAAATCATCACCATCTTTAGTAACTGTCAAATTCATTAATTTAGAAATTCTGGGGGTATTGGTTAGAATTTCATTGTGGATTTAATTATTTCCCTTGAGAATATATGAAGCAAGTGCCATACTAAAGCAGTGATCAGTTCTCCATGAATTAAAATGTATTTAATTTAAGAGCTCATGCTCTCTTCCAGCAATGGAATTAAATTAGTTATTATCAACAACCAAAATTTTGGAAATTAAATAACATATATCTTAGATATCTGTGAATAAAAAAAAATTAACAAGTCAAATTTTAAATATGTATATTTTGAATTTAATATTAGTGAATGATTATAGGGTTAAATAAATAAAGCTGTTCATTGAAAGGAATTTCAATCTTTAAGTGCTTTTCCATACTAGAAAAGGAGAAAGGTACAAAGGCAAATGAACTACATTTATAATTTAAGAAAGCAGGAAAAGAAGAGCAAGGTGATCCCTGCTAGGTAAAAGAAGAAAATAAAGGGAAAAGTAGGAAACAATGATATAGAAAATAGGAAAGAAAATGACAGAAGCAAAAGATTTTCTTAGAGAAAATCAAACAGATTGATCAACTCCCGCCTAGTTTTATCAATAGTAAAAGAGAATTAAAATGACAAATATCAGGAATTAAATTAAATAAGATGATTTACTGACAAACAGACTACAGCTATTCAGACTTTGTTGTTTGGCAGACATTCTGTGAAAAATGAAAATGAAAGTTTCCAATCAGTGAAGATGGAGATGAAGATTTTCCTGGCATCTGTTGCCCCACAGAATATTTGAACAACTACCAAATTCTGGCAAAACCGTCATCCTAAGAGCCACAGAGAAACAGAAAAGGTATGCAGTAACTGGGCAAGCACCAAAGAAAACCCCCACAATTTAAAAATATTTATAGACCCCTCCCTTAAACTAAACTCTCCATATTATACTTTGGAGCTGGTCTGTGCTCTCCTGGTGGGTCCCTATCCATGACCTGCAGGGACTAGTGTAACCCCTACAGGCATAATGATTTGCCTGTGTGATGGTGCCAGACTGCATGGGGTGGGGGGACAGCCTGAAGGAATGAACCTGGACATTCATCTCTGGCTCATTCCTCCAGAACTTGCCCTCTAGTCAGAAGCAGCTTATGCATAGGTAAGACAGTTTAAGAAACAGCCTGAGGCAAAGGTTTACCTGCTTCAAGAAATAAAATAAAGCACCCTGGAGAGGGGAGAGTCTACTCCTCTATTGAGTGTTGAGGAGACATTTGGATTCTTGTGAACAGGAAATTCCTAAGGTCATGAGCATATGCCAAGAAAAGATGCAGGCTCAGAAAATTCTGAGAGCAGTCTGTTTTGCATAAAGCTTTTCTTCTTGGTTTATGGGCTACTCTGCAAGGAAACACCAGCCAACACAAGCACAATTGGCCAGTACTGGTAATGGATTTTTTCCTTTCATTTCTCTTTTGTTTTCATTTGGTTACCTTTGCTCACTCAAGGAAATGTCTGGCATATCACTAGTTGGATAGAAATTTAAGGAACAGTCAGTTCAGGGTCTAAATCCAAGAGGTCGCACAGAATATATTAAAACATACAATTTGCAATGAAAGATTACAAGATAAACAAAACCAATAACAAAAACAAAAAGGAGATGATGGCCCATCCAAAGAAAGAAGATGAAACATCAGATATAATTGACAAAGAAGGGAACAAGACTTTGAACTGCCAGACAAAGACTTTAAAAAGTGATCATCAAAATGTTCAAAACATGCAGAAAGACCTAGAGGATATCAAGAAATTATGTTTGAAGAAATTGAGAATTTCAATAATTTGATGGGAGTAATAAAATGTAAAGAAAGATTTCTCTGGAGTTAAAGACTACATTACTTAAATTAAAAATCTCTAAAGGGTTTCAACAGAATATCAGATCTAGCAGAAGAATTAGTTAAGTGGAAGATAAGAAAATTGAAATGATTGAGGCTGAAGAATAGAATAAAAATGACAAAAGCTGAACAGAGACATAATCAAGCATACCAATATATGCATTATAGGAGATAAAGAAGGGGAAGAAAGAAAAGGGCAGAAGGAATATTCAAAGAAATAATAGCAGGGAACTTCATAAATGCAATGGAAGACATGAATATACATATTCAAGAATCCCAATGAATCCCATAGAGGATAAATCATAGAGAAACTTACTCGGACACATTGTGATCAAACTGTGAAATGCCAAGGATAGGGAGAGAATTCTGAAAGCTGTAAGAAAAAAGAAAGGTGGTATGTACAAGTAGCCCTGAAAGATTAAGGGCCAACTTTTTGCTGAAAGCAAGAAGGCAGTGGGATGTAATATTTAAAATGCTGAAAGGAAATAATTGCCAATTTAAGAATATTATATCTGGAAAGATAGTCTTCCAAACATGAGGGAAAGATCAAGACATTTCCAGATTTAAAAAAAAAATCTGAAGTAGTTCATCATCACTAGAACTGTCATATGACAATACTAAAGGGAGTTCCTCAGACTAAAAGGAAAAGACACTTGACAGTGGCTTGAATTGGTATGAATAATTAACATCTCTGGTAAAGGTAAACATTTGGGAAATTATGAGTTTTAGTGATATTGTATTGCATTTTTGTCATGTTAATTCACTTTTTCCTTCCTACAAATTCTAAAATGCAAGCAAATATAAAGTAATGATAAATGTATGGTTTTGGATGTACTATATATAAAGATATAACATATAACAAGTATAAATAAAAAGTGTGTGAAAGAGGTATGGGAACAGTCCTTGTGTATATAGACTATAGTTAACACTATATTTACTATGGTATTTTTTTTCAATCATAACAAAGGTAACACCCTAATACTAGGGAAAATTGCCTTTGGGGGGAGCAGATATATGGAGGCATTATTCCTTCTACGTGTTTTTTCTGTAAAATATAACTGCTTCAATTTTTTAAAAGGTAACAGAGGACAATGTAGGACTTTATATACTAACAAAGTGGCAAAGTAAAAAAGACTTAATTATAAGTATATATGCATCTAATGGCCCTAAAATATATGAAACACACATATTCATATTTGAAGGGACAAATAGACAGTTTTTCAGTAATAGTAGGAGACTTCAATACACAATTTTCAATAATGTATAGAATATCTAGACAGAAGATCAATAAAGAAATAGAAGATTTAGACAATACACAAATGTAAATTTAATAATAGGAAAAACTGCATGTGAAGGTATATAGGTACTCTCTCCTTTCTGCATGATTTTCCTGTAAACCAATAAATGCTTTAATTTCAAAAAATACCAAAATTACTTGCTGATAATAAAATTTGTTTTGAATGATAATTAGATTTTAGAAAAACTTGTGTCCTTCAAATATTTGTTGTAATTTTAGTATGTTGATTTTCCAGAGATATAAGCTGCAAACTTATGTTGTTATTTCCAATAGTTCTTTAGAATACAAAAAACATGAAAACAGATGATTTATGTAAATTCTAATGAATTGTGTCTGCAATATTTCAAAGAACCTCAAATGGTATAAGTCTATATTTTGTATATATTTTGCCTACCATTCCTTAAAAATAATAATATGGGTTTATTAGATGCCTAGCCATTATTTTCCTTCAAACTCATCCCCATATGGCAAATTGGCCTAGTTCTCCATTTACTTTGATCCACCCTGAAGAACTCTTGCCATAACAGGGAATTTTTACAGCCTCTGAACATTCCTTCAGATTTTGCTTTTTTCGCCTAAAATATACAAACAAAAAATGAGAACATGGAGTGATTAAAAAGTAGGTAAAGATCTGTTGAGGTTTTGCAAAACCTTTGCTGAGGGTTCCTAGGCCTGGAGAAACCAACAATATTCTATACCCAAGTCAAGGGTGATTTCTGCTTTCATCAGTTTAGCTTCTCTAATCACCAGATGTTCCCTGCCAACTTTTATAAATCAGTTGATTTCTTGTAGGGGTTTGTGGATACTTCTATTTTTCAGTCTTCATTTCCAAGACTTTCCTTAGAGCTTACCCTCTCCCACATTTGATACTCCCTTATGGCTAGCTATTAATAAGCCATCCTCAGAGTAATGTTAAATGGCCAACTTTCCTCCAACCCCCTTGCGGAGTAGTAACTCACAATCTGAGGGGTACCTAACATTATTGTTATATACCATGTGTGAGGATTGCTTCAAAAACTTTTTGTAAGTTCACACTGTGTGACACAGCCTCTATTAATTGCTTTCTTATTAAAATCCATTCTAAAGTGTATTCCATTTTCTTTATTTTAATAACTTCTGGTCAATATTTGCTTGTTTTCAGTGGTGTTGATTTTTTTTTTTTTTTTTTTTTTTATTGTGGGTAAAAATCAAAAGAAGAAATGAGAATATAATCACTGGCTATGTCCTGGCTAAGTTTGAAAATATGTTTTAGTGAAATAATATCAATATGATTCAAAAACTGAAAGGTTTTTAGGCCTAATCTTGGATCATTTAATGTACTTAGAATGTTGATCCTATGAATGTTGAAATTAGCATATTAAAACAGAGTTAGGAAAGAAAGTGAAAAGGGTAATATGTGAATTCATTGGTTTCAAAGTACTTTTTTGTCCATTTCTTCAAAGCAAAATTCCTTATGAGAAGCCACATTGATAGCCATGGGGAGATTTTATTTGTGAGTAATATGGGTTACCTGCACTGAGTTTTTAGTATATTCTTATCATTTTATACTTTGACTACAGGGAGATGGAAGCATATTAGGAAACATGGACAATTTCACTATTTTAACAGAATTCCTCCTCATGGATCTCTCAAACTCCTGAGAACTCCAAGTGCTTCAAGGTCTTCTGTTCTTAGTGATTTATCTGGGAGCCTTGACTGGGAATCTTCTGACTGTTACTGTCATTGTAACTGACTCACATCTGCATTCTCCAATGTACTTCTTTCTAGGCAATTTATCCCTCATAGACCTTTGCTGCATTTCAGTTACTGTTCCCAAAATGATTGTGAATTCTCTGACAGGCAGTAAATTGATTTCTCTCCCAGCATGTGCTTCCCAGATCTTCCTGGTCTTCTTTGTATCCATAGAGTTGGCCTTCCTTGTGGTGATGTCCTATGATTGCTATGTTGCCATTTGCCTATGGGCTCGCCATCACCCCATGTTTGTGCACACAGGCAACTGGTGGCTCATTGACAAGTGGGTTCATCCATTCTGCTATCCACACAGGCGTCATGTTCAGGCTTCCATTCACAGTGTCCAATGTGATCCATCAATATTTCTGTGACATACCTCAAATTTTGAGGATCTCATCTCCTGATGTTCAGTTTTCTGAGCCTATGACCTTAGTTCTAAGTGCTTGTATTACATTAGTATGTTCTGCCTTCATGGTTAAGTCACCATATTTTCAATGGTGCTTAGGATGCATTCTCTGGAAGCCCGTAACAAAGCCTTATCCACCTGTACCCCACAGTTGGCAATTGTCATTTTGTTTGCAATTTCTGGGGTAACAGCTGCCCTGAGTCCTATCGCAAATAAAGCTTCTCTTAAAAATATTCTCATAGCCATGTTCTACTCTATGTTGCTCCCATTCATAAACCCCATCATCTATAGTCTGAGGAACAGGGAGATAAGTAATGCTCAGGGCAGAATGTTTCACAGATATTTTGAGCTCTTAAGAAGGGTTTTACTTGATTAAAAAATTCTGAAAAATATTTGAGTGAAGTTTGATTTTTATTTGATATATGTTCTAAATTTTAATCTGCCCATGTTAATTATGAAGGATTTTTTTATTGTGTCTATCTTTTGTTGTTTCCTATGTGATAGTGAGCTAATAACTGCTTCCAATTTTTTTGACTCCATATATTTGTGTAGTGAATTACACACACACAAAAAAAATGTGAATACATTCTTTTGGAAAAAATTTCCATATTGTTAAAGTGTTTTGAAAAATGTTTAGAATAATTCTGATCTATGACAAAGAATGTCACCACATTGAGAACATTGGTGGGAACCATCAAACTGCCTATACATTTAAGAGAAATTTATACTTGCATGATACTGGCATCCTGGAATGGAATATTGAGTGTTTAGAATTAGAGAATTCAATTCAAATTGCCCTCTTTGCATTCTCCTTTCTACAATAGCTGCACAAAATTGAAGGTGATTTAATTGAGATACCACTGAAGAATAATTAAGGACTCAATAAACATATAGCACAAAAATCTGTGTTAAAGTTGTTTCCCTCATTGAAAAATTGGACTATAAAAGCCTGGCACTCAACACAGACTATTCTTTTGGGTCATTTTCGCTCTCCCTGTGACCTGGCTGAATAGGTGCATGCCTAGCTCCATACAGTCAACATTTCTGCATGATAAGAAACAAGTAGTTACAGAGTAGTGTGAGATGTAGCAACAAGTAGAATTGCATTTTACTTGCAGAATATCACATAATTCTTAGAATATGTGATGCACTTTTATCACCAAAAAGTTTTGAAAAACATATACTGTCAATATGGAAATACTTTTATTTTTCTGATTCTCAGATGAGCATGCATTCTTATGTTGAAGTAATTAACTTTTTTATATCTCCAAATTGAATCTATGAAGGCTACCTTTTACTTCAAATCCATATCTAGAAACTTTCAGCCTTAGAGAACTAGTGCTCATTTAACTTATTATCCTTCATCCTGAAACTGGTAAACTTGACACAATAGGCTCACCATGGCTCAGTATTTCTGGCTGAGTACACTCACTGCTATGCCTGGAAATGTGAGGAAACTGTAGGTTGTAGAATAGGGGACATTTATAACCCTGCAATGGAGAAATTCCTAAGTATACATGCCCATGCCCAAGATACAATGCATGCTCAAAAAGATATAAGGCAGCCCCTATTCTTGGACCTCAAGCAACTCTATAAACTCATTGAATGGATAAGCTCTAAATGACACTTGCACAATTCATAAATGAACTTTTGAATGCCAAAGATAGAGAATTCTGGAAGCCACAAGAGAGAAGGAATGTGTTAAATGCAAGGGAGCCTCAATAAGATTAACTGCCAATTTCTCAACAGAAACCATGGAGGCAAGAAGGCAGTGGGACAAAATGTTAAAAGTCCTAAAAAAAATAATGTCCCACTAAGCCTATTACCTCTGGCAAGGTAGTCATTAAAATGAGTGTGAAATTAAGACAATCCATGATAAACAACAGCTGTGGGTAGTTCATCACCACTAGACCTACCCTACAGCAATGATAAAATGAGTTCTTTAGATGGAAAATAGGTCAAAGCCACATGAAGCAATAAGGATCTCCTGTAAGGGTAACAATGTGGGTAAATATAAATTCCAGTACTATTGTGATTTTGGTTTGTAGCTCTAATATTTTACCTCCTATATCATCTAAAATATTTAATTCATAAAACATAATGAAAATGCAGTTTGTTTGGACTCATAATGTATAAATATGTAATTTTGTAAAAGAAACACATACAAGTGTGAGGACAGAGGGGGTATAGGAACATAGCTTGTATATACTATTGAAGGTAATTTGGTATCTAAGGAAATAAGAGTGTTGTATATTTAGGATTTTAATTTAAGCCCGATGGTAATGACAGTTTAAACATTCGAGAATATCCAAGCTCAAGGAGAAGGGAATTATAATTTAAGTAGCAAAGTGTGTGTAGGGGGCGTGACAGGGATGCAGGGAGTTAATGCACAGTGTGTGTGGGGTTCTCTTTCAGATATGGGGAAGTTTGCGTAATGGAAGGTGGGGAGGGCACCAACACAGAGTAAATATGAGACACCCTGGATCTCTCTGGATGGCATACTTGGAGTGATTAATATCTGAAAGCTTCTGTATTATACAGATTTCTGCAATTTAAAAAATAGAATGAGCACCTAAAAGAGACAATGACAAATACAATAAATAATTCAGGATATAGTCTAATTATTAAGGAGAGAGGGCAAAAAGGATATTTTGGGGACACAGGGAAAAAAATTAAACTATTCACCATAAACTTTATTTTTATTTATTTAATTGGGAGGTCCTGGGGATTGAACCTGGGTCCCTCCATATGGGAGATGGACACCCAACCATTTGAGCCACAGTCGTCTACCGCACCATAAACTTTAAATCAATGTTAATTTTTTTGAAATTGAAAATTGCACTTACCAGTTTTGTCTATGTTCTGTCTATATAGTTTGTATTATTTTTGTTAACTGTCTTGTAACTTTGAAAGTATTTTTAAATAAAAAGTTTAAAAACTATTAACCCTGGTTAAAGTCTGAATTGTTCACTTTCTTCCAATACCTGGAACATATTCTTATATTTTCAATAAAATATATTCCAATATGATAACACCATCATATTTCTTATAAAAATTAATATTATTACTACTTGGGTCATCTGCATAGCTGTTTCTTGGGAAATACATCTCTGTCCAATTTTATATTCTAGTTACAGTCTTACAAAGGCCATGGATAAACTTCTGGATATTTTCTTGTGAGGTTGTGATTTTATTTTGTACCAACTCTTGAGTTGTATTTAAATTTATATTTATACAAAGAATTACTCTCCTAGATATTCTTAATCATATTTGATTATATAGAACCATTGATCTTTATTCCTCAGATTCCTGATCAATTTTTATTAGTTTTCTCTTTCTCTTTCATTTTAATTTTTTCTGCAATTTAATATTTTATTTTATGGATATCTGAAGCTGTATAGTGATATTTCCAAGCATATGCTTTTAATTATATTCACTTTAAGAGGTAGGATTTAGCAGTCAAGAAACTTAAGTTTCTCTAACTTGGATAATTTTTCTGAGTTTTTTTCTTGTAGTCTTTAAATCATCAAATTCATTTTTATCTCAATATTATAATAATCATTTATTGTTAGCATATTTTCTATATATTTGTATTTAATACTATATTATGAGAAATGATATTCAAATTTCTTTAAACTATACTTCACCAATAGTTTTCTATGTGCCTTAGAGATATCTCACTAAAAATTGGTATCTAACACAACAGAAGACATTTGTAGAAAGTAATAATGTAGTGACAGTACTGAGTTTGATTATTACAGAGATATTAAACTCTAAGTTTGGTTATATCTTTTTTTTAATTAATATTTTTTAAAGATAATTAGATTACATAAATATTACACAAAAATATAGGGACTCCCATATGCCCCACCTCCCACACCTAACACAACCTCCAACATAAATATCCTTTATTAGTGTGGCACATCACTTGCAATGGATACACACATCCTGGGGCTTTGCCATTAAGCATGGACCATAGTTCACATTGTAGACCACACTGTCTCCCACACAGTTCTGCATGTTATATGATGATATAAAGTGGCCTGTATCTGTCATTGCAATGTCACTTAGGATAATTCCCAAGTCCCCAAAAAAGCCCCTGGTTATGACTGCTTTTCCCCTCTCCATGTCCCTAGAGCATCCAGTGGCCACTGGCTCCACATTAATGTTATAATTTCTTCCATTGCTTGAATCACAATGTGTCTATAATAGAATACCAGTAAGTCCACTCTAGTCCATGGCTCTTCCCCCAATCCTGAGTAGTCTAGGATGGTGATGTCCACTCCACCTCCAGTTGAGAGAGAGCTTATATCCCATGGGGAAGATGAATGGGATTATCCTGCTTGCAGCTGCAGACTCTATCCATTCCCTGGGAAGGCCGTTGTCCATCATCATCTTCCTGCCAGGTGTCCTGGGTGAGTCCATTGAGCTGTAGAGTAGGAATTGCAGCTCCACTGAGATTCTGGACACAGCTGGCTCATGGGCAGCCCAAAGACTCCAGTCTCCAGATGTACCTGTACAAATTCCAGATGACATAGAGGTTTGAATAGAAGGGACAGATGAACCATGTGCAGGGAAAACATATTTGAGACCAACCCTGTCACTCTCAGGAGCACAAATTCCAAAGTAGGGCCCACTGGCCAGGCACCAAAGTCAGGAGATATCCACCGTGACATAGGACCTGGGTGTCTCTAGAGCCCTCAGGAGCCCCTCTATTTGGGTGATATCCACTTTGGAAGTCTATGCACTCCTACTGAGATGTGCATAAGCATTACCTCTGGGATGACCTCTCAACTCACTTTGAAGTCTCTTAGCCATATGAACTCATTTGTCTTTACCTTTTCCCCCTTTTATTCAACATCTTTTTCCAGTCACATTGCCAGTTGGCACCTGGTAGCAATTCCTCGGTGCCAGGGAGGTTTATCCCTAGGAGTCATGTCCCATGTTGAGAAGAAGGTAATGCATTCATATGCTGAGTTTGGCTTAGAGAGAGGCAACATTTGAGGAACAAGGAGGTTCTCAGAAGGCAACCCTTAGGAACCCCATAACAATAGGCTAAGTTTCAATTTCAAGAGCAAAGACTCATAAGGCTAGTCATCAATAAAAGGGCCCATCAGTGGATTTTATTCCTTTGCAAGACAATTACCCTGCCCTTGGGGGACTGTAGCTGCTCATGTACAAATGTGGAAGAGCTCTCCAGGATGGGAATTCAGAATTCTCTCAATTCTTGAGTGATTTTCCACCCACTGTGACAATACCCCATGAACATTTGAACAATTTTCCATATCTATATGCATGTTCAGGTGAACTTCCTCCAATGCACCTCCCATCCCTGACACCCCCCACCAACAATACTCTCCCACACCAGTTGTAGCACTTTTGTGATCCAAAGCTTCTTTAAAGATAAAGCCAATAAAATAGCCAGATATAATAAATAGGAAAATGAGATAATAATGATAAGTTTAAATGTAAGAGATAAAATACATGAAAACTTAAAAAAATTTAAAGGTAAGATTACTTTTAAGATTCGGATATTTAAAAAATGAAAAATATTTTTAAAAACTAAAAAAAAATTTTTTTTGACATTTTGCCTTTTATCACTGCAATATCTGGTGTCCAGTCTGTACTGTGACCCCTCCCCCCTCTCTTTCCCCCATATCTCACTATTTTCATTTTGTTTTCACAGAAGTTTTGGGTCACAGCAAAGTCATGCACAGAATACAAAGGACTCTCATATACCCTACCTCCTCCCACTTTCCTCACCCCATATTAATACCCTTTTATACTTGGATGGTAGCAGTGTTATAAGTGATATACAAAGAGTGAAACATAGCTAGTAAACATTGTCAATGGATTACAGTATGGTTTACATTTTATAACGTACACTTTATAAAATGTTGATGATATTTACCATGTCCTGTGTCCACCACTGTATGGTAATGAAGAACATTTCCACTGACCACTAAATACCCCCTGTTTGATCTATTCTGTTCCTCTGCCCCATCCCCCCAGGGCCAACGACAACCCCCTGCTTGACTCATTGGATGACAAAATTCATAGTTACATGCAACAAGAGGTCTTGACAGACTGGTTTGTCTTCCACTATTAGGAACTGCCCTTGCAGTTGAGAGAACACCACCTGTGTATTTCTGAATGAATCAGTCCTCCCAAAGATGGGAGTCCAACTCCTTCCCACTCATTATGAGGGTCTACACCCAATGATTCAACACATTTTGGCAAAATTAACACTCAGACTCTCCCTTGAAGCCTGCTCCAGGTGCACCCTGTCCTGAATGCATCCCCAGCCAACACCCTAAACCAGTGACCCTTCCTTGTCATATTGCCATAGGAGCATTCCCACCTCAGTACATTCAAACTCATACCCACAAATCCCAAGTGTTCACCTGGTCCTTCTTCCAACCCTCCCCCCAGTATCCTGGATATTCTAACCCACCCTTCCTAATCTATCCACCTGTCAACACTGCACCACCAAACCCAATAATATCACTACCGTCCTGTCCTATCCCTTCTATTCGCCGTTACACTCTATCTCTTTCTCTTTCTTGTAAACCTACCTTTCAGACAATAGTTCTCAGAGACTGCTCAATTTCTTTTATTCACATCCATGTTATCCCATGTGTTAATAGTTTATTCCTTCTTACAGGTGAGCAATATTCCATTGTATGTATGTACCACGTTTTGTTTATCCATTCATCTGTTGATGGGCACCGGGGTTGATTCCAACTTTTTGCAAAAGTGAACAATGCTGCTATGGACATTGGTGTGCATATATCTGTTTGTGTATTTGCTTTCAGTTCTTTGGGGCATATACCCAGCAGTGGAAACACTGGATCATACAGAAGATCTATAGTTAGCTTTTGGAGGAAACACCATGCTGTCCTCCACAGTGGCTGGACCAATCCACAATCCCACCAGGAGTGGATGAGCGTTCCCATTCCTCCACATCCTCTCCATCACTTACAGTCTGCTGTTTTTTTCAATAGCGCCATTCTAATGGGTGTAAGATAGTATCTCATTTTAGTTTTGATTTGAATTTCCCTAACAGCTAGCAATGTTGAACATCTTTTAATGTGCTTTTTAGCTATTTGTATTTCTTCCTTGGAGAAGTGTCTTTTCAGGTCACTTGCCCATTTTTCAAATGGGTTGTTTGTCTTTTTATTTTTGAGGTGTAGGATTTCTGTATATATGCAGCATATTAATCTCCTATAAGATATATGGTTGCCAAATATTTTCTCCCATTGGATAGGCTGCCTTTTTATTTTCTTGATAACATCCTTTGAGGTGCAAAAGTTTATAATTTTGAGGAGACACCATTTATCTATTTTTCTTTTGCTGCTCATGCTTTGGGTGTGAAGTTCATGAAACCATTTCCTTTTACAAGGTTCTGTAGATGCTTCACTAAATTATCTTCCAATGTCTTTATGGTCTTAGCTCTTATATTTAGATCTTTGATCCATCTTGAGTTGATTTTTGTATACGGTGTGAGATGATGTTCCTCACTCACTCTTTTGGATATGGATATCCAATTGTCCAAGCACCACTTGTTGAAGAGACCTTTCTCTCCCATCTGATTGGGCTTGGTGGTCATGTTGAATATCAGATGACTAGGATCTATATCAGAACTCTCAATTCGGTTACATTGGTCAGTATGTCTATCCTTGTGCTTATATCATGCAGTTTTGACTGCTGTGGCTTTGAATTATGTTTTAAAGTCAGGTAGTATGATAGCTCCAACTTCATTTTTCTTTTTCAATATGTCTTTGGTGATTTGGGGCCTCTTACTGGTCCAAATAAATTTTGTAGTTAGTTTTTCTAATACATTAAAAAATACAGTGTTGAATTTTTATTAGGATTGAATTAAATCTGTAGATTAGTTTGGGTAGGATAGACATCATGATGATGTTTAGTCTTTCTATCCATTACCAGGGAATATTATTCCATTTATTTAAGTATTCTTTGATTTTCTTTGCGTAGTTTTCTGTGTATAAGTCATTTACATCTTTAGTTAAATTTATTCCTAGGTATTGGATACTTTTAGCTACTATTGTAAATGGTATTATTTTCTTGATTTCCTCCTCATATTGCTCATTATTGGTGTACAGAAATGCTACTGATTTTTGAGCATTGATCTTATAGCCTCTGAATTTACTGAATTCCTTTATAAGTTCTAGAAGCTTTGTTGTAGATTTTTCAAGACTTTCTGTATACAAGATCATGTCATCTGCAAATAGTGAAATTTTTACTTCTTCCTTTCCAATTTGGAAGCCTTTAATATCTTTTTCTTGCCTCAGTGCTCAAGCAAGTGCTTCTAAGACAATTTTAAATAGGGGTGGTGATAGTGGGCATCCTTGTCTTGTTCCCAATCTCAGAGGGAAGCTTTTAGGCTTTCACCATTGATGATGATGTTAGCTTTGGTCTTTTCATATACACCCTTTATATGTTCAGAAAGTTTCCTTCTATTCCTATCTTTTGCAGTGTTTTTATCTGGAAAGATTGCTGTATTTTGTCAAATGCTTTTTCTGCATCTGTAGAGATGATCATGTGATTTTTTTTCTTTCAATCTGTTTATGTGGTGTATTACATTGATTGATTTTTCTTATGTTGAGCCATCCTTACATACCTGGGATGAAACCCACTTGGTCATGGTGTAAAATTCTTTTGATATGTTGTTGAATGTGATTAGTAAGTATTTTGTTGAGGATTTTAGCATCTAGGTTTATTAGACAGATTGGTCTATAATTTTCCTTTCTTGTGGTATCTTTGTTTGGCTTTGGTATTAGGGTAATGTTGTCAACATAGAATGACTTAGGCAATGTTCCTTCTACTTCTATTTTTTGGAAGATTTTAAGCAGAATTGGTGTTATCTCTTTCCAGAATGTTTGGTAAAATTCACCTGTGAAGCCATCTGGTCCTGGGCTCTTCTTATTTGGGAGGTTTTTGATGACTGAGTCTAGCTCTTTACCTGTAATTGGACTGTTGAGCTCATCAATTTCTTCTTTCATCAATGTAGGCTGTTAGTGACTTTCTAGGAATTTGTCCATTTCCTCTAAATTATCATTCTTCTTGGCATATAATTTTTCAAAATATCCTCTTATGATACTCTTTATTTCTGTGCAGTCAGTAGTGATATCCTCTTCTTCATTCCTTATTTTGTGTATTTGCATCTGCTCTCTCTTTTTTTTTTGTTAGCCTGGCTAAGGGTTTGTCAATTTTATTGATCTTCTCGAAGAACCAGCTTTTGATTTTATTTTTTCTAGTGCTTTCTTATTCTCTATTTCATTTAGTTCTGCTCTGATCTTTGTCATTTCCTTCTTTCTACTTCCTTTGGGGTTAGTTTGTTGTTGTTTTTTCCAATTCCTCCAGGTGTGCCGTTAGGCCTTCTATTTTAGCTCTTTGTTCTTTTTTAATATATATATTTATGGTTATGAATTTCCCTCTCAGTACAGCTTTGGCTGCATAGGTTTTGATATAGTGTGTTGTCATTTTCATTCATTTCTAGGTAGTTACTGATTTCTTTTGAGATTTCCTCCTTGACCCACTTTTGTCTAAAAGTCTGTTGTTTAGTTTCAATATCTTTGTGCCTAATCTGGTTCTCTGGCCCTTAGTGATTTCCAATTTCATTCCATTGTGGTCAGAGAAATTATTGCGTATAATCTCAATCTTTCTGAATTCATTGAGAGTTGTTCTGTGGCCTAGCATGTGTCTTTCTTGGAGTATGATCCATGTGCACTGAAAACTTTGATTAGTGGTTCAATATTCTGCATCTCTTCCTGGTTTTTAGTTTGTTCATTTGACTGATCCATGTCTTTTTGTTTATCAGTATCTTTTGTAATTTTTATTGCCCTCTGGTAATCATTTTATCTTGATGAGTTTACTCAGTTGATTAGCTTCTCTCTCTGCTTGAGTTTTATTTACAGGTGGTTCTATGTGTGTGTTAAGTATTCTCTTTGACACTTTGTTCTTCTCGTTCTATTTCCTTGCTGTTTTCTATGTTCCCTTGAAGGAAAAATATAAGGGCCAGACAAATCAAAAGAGGTAAGAAAGGAAAAAGGATAATGGTAATAATAATAAAAGTTAGAAGAGGGGTCATATAAGACTTAGTAAAATGAATATTTAAGTCATATAAGCAATGTAGAGCAATAGGAAAAAAAGTGAATTACCTACAATGGAATTGGAAACCAAATAGAAAAAAATATATAGAGTGATTTAAAAGGCCAGAATGATGAGGAGAGAAAGAGTAAAGAAAGGACTGAAAGGAAAAAGTTAATAATAAAAAAAAAAAAAAACCAGAAGATACTTATTGAAACCATTAAAGTCGAGGACTAATGAAAAAAGGTTGTCCTGAGTACTGTTGTGGCAATGGATGTAGGCCATTTTAAATCAGCACACCACTCAGAACTGAGTGGGAGAGAGTGTGGTCTACAGTGTGAACTGTGTCTATGGTTGGTGGCAAGGCTCCAGGATGTGTAAGTTCATTGAGGTTGGTGGGCCACACTGTGGGAGATGTTTGTGTGGGATGTGGTGGGAGGCGTGGGAGGTGGGCAACATGGGAATCCCAGTGGGTTCCGTGTAATATTTTAGGTAATCTAAGCACCTCTTAAAATATATGTGTATATATATATATATATATATATATATATATATATATAACATTTTTGTAAGCAAAAAAAAAAAAGTCATCTCAAAAAAAAAAAAAAAAAAAAGAAAAAAGGTGAAATGCAAGAACCACAACAGAAAGGAGAAGATAGAAAGATGAAGGAAGGAAAAGAGATAGCATTGGTAGACAAAATCAATATACACAGAAAATGAGAAATCAAGGAAGAAGAAGCACAGCAAAGAAGAAACAAGTTAGCAGCATCTAATTAAAATAAAATAAAATAAAATATAAAAAAGAGGGGAGAGGAAAGAGATAAGGAAAGCAAGAAACAAATAAACAAACAGAAAACCCAAACAAACATACAAGCAAGTAGTCAAACAAAGCTAAGGAAGAAGAGCTTTCTTTCTTGGGCCCCTGTGGAGCCTCTCAGTCTGCCTGTGTTTATCAATCAATTACCATGCAGGCTTCTCTTTGCAGGTTTTGAGGTGGATTTTAGCAAATAAATTATGTTAATAAATTTTAGGTAATCTTTTTTTTTTTTTTTTTTGAGAAATAAGACACCCAAAAGAACTAAGTACAAAAATAATGTGTATGTTTTCCCTGTCCTACAGTATCAGCTAGATGTTAGATATCTCGGTGAATCACTACTCTTAGAGGAGCTGGGAATTGAACTAGGGACCTCATATATTCAAGGCAGAAATTTCTCCACTGAGCTATCTTACTAATTGGGTCAGTAAGTGCTTCAGAAAACTATTTAGCCACTTTCCCCTGGGAAGATTTAACTCTCCTGTGGCAGCAGGTTTCAGTAGGCTATATGTGCAGATCCCCCCTCCCCTCTCCTGGTCAGATTGAGTTGCCATTTGAAATTCAAATGGGACCCTGAGGATTGATTTCACCTCACTGAAATGGTTTACAAGCCTCTTCTAGACCACCCCCTCCTCCCAGGGGACACTAAATAGGCTTGTGGAACCTTTAAAGCACTACCCACTGCCTGACTTCCTTAGGGGAATTGAAATTCTGATAGTCCTCAGTGCAGAACTATAATATTGGCTGAGTGTGCCCTCTCTCAAGCCAAGCCTTTGTATCCCAGGGCTGTTAGGTGTATCAGGCTTTCTCAGTAGATTCATCTCTCCACTCAGCCTGGTGCCACTTCAAGCTGGCTGGTGTCTCCCTAAAGCTCTAAAGGGTTCCTGGCAATGAAACCCACAGAAAGGAACCCCCTTTCCACCCTTTGACAGAACCCTCAGACTCTTAGAGAATGCTCCCTCTCGCTGGGTTGCAGGCAGGAGTCCCGTTCACCCTAGCCCTTTACCCATGAGGGTGGGGCTTAGCCTTCAAGCATCCATGATTTCCAGCTCAGGGTTAAAAACTCATGGTTTTATCTTGAGCAATCTATTTCCCTGTCCAGCTAACTCCAGAACAATGTCCCAAAGGCTCTCGCTCCGTGGGCTCCCAGAATGGCTCACTTGAGGAGGATCCTGTCCCCAATCAGCTGTCTTTTGCAAGAGAGATGGTAAGTGCCCACTTAAACCAATGCCATCTTGCCTTCTCTCACAGCATTCTTGATCTATATCTTAATTTATATAGAACATTGGTCCAACAGCATAAAAATTAAGAACAGCAATTGGAAATTCATCTCATTCAATGTTCAGAAATAAAATATTTAACTACTTTTCCCATTATTTTCTGCATATAAGTTCTTTTTCACTTTGAAATCTGGGGGACAATTAAATTCTGCCATTGTTCCAAACTATTGTGAAAACAGGATACTGAAGGCCATCCCTATACAACACAATGACTCTTTTGTTCACCAATTCTGGCACATTTCCAAAATAAACCCAACAGTCCAGTTTTATTTCTGTCCAGGAGGCTGGGTGCCAAGGACCAGATATAAGCACAGGTACATATAAGTAGCAAGATTTCAGTGAACAGACTCTGAAAATTGAAAATGCAGGGATAGTGAGCTCAACAAAGCCCCAGCCACATCACCCTTCCCCGCCCAGGGCGGAAGAGGTGGGCACATGCTTCCTGGCCTTCTAGTGCTCTCCTGCCGCTTGACATATGTACTTGTCTTTACTATCTTTTTATCTGTCACAAGAGCCAATAATATTACATATATAGGAATGATATATATATATTATATATATATATATATATATATATATAATATATATATATAGCATGTTCTTCAACTGTGGATCATGTGGAGCAAATCCATAGGCAACCCAAATGGATGTCTGTCATATGTGGAAAATAATCATTGTTGCCCACAGCACAAACTAAAAGTTTATTTATTATTGCATCTTAAACTAATCCTAACTGGCTAATACTATAACAAATGGGTTTCCAAAGAAGCTATATGAACTTAGGAAGACAAACAAGCAACATATCCACATATCCTTGGTTCTACAACCTCACTAGAAATTAGTGATCAGATATATTTTTTCCTTTTTATTGATTTTGTAGCTGTATCATGTGGCTACACATTTTATTTTCATTCAATATCAAAGGTGAAGAAGGTGCTGCTTTGTCTAAAATAAGATTTTTGTGCTTCCTCTTTGGAATTCCTTTCTAAGCCTTAAAAGTTAAATTACAAGTGGTTTATGATATCCAATTCAGTGCCCTGTGTTGGTTCTAAAGAAAGAAATTTTCATTGTAATGTAGTCAGATGCAGAAATATATTTCTATTGTGTATATTTCTGTATTTTCCTCTTCCTACTCATCTTCCATTTTGATAAAATTACCTCCTACTTTAAGCAACTGAAGATATCTACAGAATTTTTAAAATATTGGTTTTCTCTCAATGGAATTTGTAATTTTCTCTACAAGGTCTGGTATATCTATGCTATATATCTGCATATATAGGTATATATATAAACTACATATAATTTCATACTACTGTTTCTTTTATATTTTAGTTTTCTTTCTTACTAATTACTTTATGGTTGATATTTCTTTGTTAATTTATGCAACCATTGGCTTCTCAAAACCTTTTTCAATAATAGTCTAATATTACCTGTGCAGAATTTTTAACTTCCACATTAACAATTGTATTTGTTGCTAATGGCAAGTACTCCTTTTAGAATTCTTATACATTTTATTTTCATTTTCTTGCCTCACAAGTTTGCATCATAAGTGTTGCAAGAGTTGACAGTTACCCTATAACAGGAAGCCTCTATAATGCCTTTGTTCTATGGTGTTTGGCACAAGAGAACTGCAATATTTGTGTTACTTTTTCTCATAGTGTAGGTTTTTCAGTTATTATTTTTGTTAAAATTTTTCATCATGAATGAGTATTTTAGTATAACAGAAATATTTTCTGACTTCATGGAGATGATCTTATAATATTTTTTCTTCAAAAAATGTCATAGGTCAGTATATTTAATTTACCAATTTTAAACTGCATATAATTCTGAGGAATTTATAACTGAGTGTATATGAGTTGATCTTTGTTATATCACTCTAATATTTGTAGAATTTCTCCATACCTGCTAACTTATTTTTGAACTACAGCAATTCTTGAATGTGCCCTAATCCACTCTATCAAAATATATTTTTTGACAATCTTCCAGCTTTCTATCCTACTTTGATAATCTGGAAGGTTGACATTATAAGCCTTATGTGGAACTCTCTGTCACTTCATTCATAACATACCTTAAGTGCAACTGGGCTTTAAAGAGTCTATTACTTCATATTTCTGACTTTCTGTTCTGATAATCTGATTCATAATTCCTCATTAAAATATCATCTTTAATTCTTTGTTTCATTTATGTGATTTGAAACATTGTGATTAAGTATATAAGTTTTAGTAATCCTTTTTTACCTCATTTCAAATGCAGGATTCCCTTTCTCCTTAGCAATAATTATTTTGTAATATTCTTCCTTCCCTTTCTCTTTTTTTATTTTTTTCATATATTGTCACTACTAAATCATACTCTTTGACACGTATTTTTATGTAACTTTTATTTACAATAATTTCATCCCGGGCATTTGGTTTACTTCAACCATCACATATGTAAAGTTCAAAGATCTATTGTTATCACATTTTTCTTTTTCATTGCACCATGTTTTTCTTCATATATACATATATATATATACTCCCTCATATATGTGTGTGTGTGTATATTTATTCATATATCCTTCACATTCCTTCTGAGTTCATTAAACTGGGGTATTTTATAATAGCTCTTTCATTTCTATGAAATTTTTACATTAATGTGTGAAGATATATAGATATGTTTTCTTTTATGTATATATATTCATAAATCTAATGACCTTAAAATTGTTTTCTTATATCGTAGAGTTGAACTGTGGTTATGGATTCACTGTGATTTGTGGTATTCAAAGGAGTACCCCTCCGCAGCTAAGTTATATGGAAAGAGTGAATTGGCAGAATTAAATTAAGGGTAAGGATGGTGTCAGCATCTGAATGTCCCAAAAATGGAAAGTGAGAAAGGCTCATAAATATGCACTCAAAAAACAAACAGATTACCACAGTACTCTCCATCTTTTATGTTTTCATTTACTTTATTTACAGTATTGTTGGTGTTTTGGGGATTTTAAATATGTGTGTCATTCTCAAATAAGGATGAGGGATTGTCCTCTATGATTTATCTAATCATTCACTATTCCTCTATACTGTGTAGATCGTCTTCAGTCTATATTCAACCAAGCATTTCTGGTCCTCATTAATATTTTTTTGAGTTCGTATCTTAACATTTTTTTCGGCTGTTTTGTACATTAAAATTATCTTTTTCATTTATAAAATATTTCAGAGTGGCCAGAAACATTAAAATGGATCCACTACTAAAAGACTATAACCACACACACACTCTCACACTCACCCACACTCACACACACACTCCTACATGCAATAAATAGATAACCAGATATAGACAGATAGATCAAATGATATTTATATATAGATAGTTGCAATGAAAATATATATCTAGCATAAATCTATATGCATTTATAATTATTGGGTCTTATAAGAGGATGAAATTAGACTTTATTGTTCTAATTCAGGTGCTCATTTTAAAAAAATAAATAGTAATACATAAAAAACAATGAAAAATTAAGAAAACGGGAAGACAAGTATCACAGAATATTTTCCATGTGCATAAAAAATGAACAAATATAAAGAAAATTAATATTATAATTAATATATGGAGATCAATAAATATATTTGAAATAAAATATTCACTAATTTACCTCTTTTGTTGTGTCTATTTAATCAATCCATATTTTACAACATTTAAAATATTGCAATATTTTTACTGAAAAACCAGTGCATGGATTTTTTTCAATAAATATATAAAAAATTTATATAATACTATTTTGCTTATAATATAATAATAAGGATAATATTTTAGATTGTTACATTTTTGAAGGGAAATTTGAATTCATTCTATCAGTTTTGTTATGTAGAATTCTTTTTTCAACAGATTGTGTCATATGAAATTTGCTGTACATCCATTTGAAAATCATTAAAATTTGTTTTACAAACATGCAGTGGACTCACCATATTTCTTTAAAAGTGTTAATTTATTTTTATTTGTACTACTTCTCATTTCATTAATTTGATTGATAGCACCATCTTATCATTCTACACTTGACTTCAAGGAGCTGCAGCATATCAGCAGACATGAAAAACTTCACCATTTCACCATAAGTCAGGTTCTTGGGAGCTCCTGGTCCTGCAAGGTCTGTTGTTTTTAATAACTTATCTAACATAAGTAAGTGGGAATTTTCTGTTATTGTCAATGTAACTGACTTACAGCTACACTCTACAATGTGCTTCTTTATAGGTAATTTATGTCTCATAGAGCTTTGCTGAATTTCAGTTACTGTTTTCAAATTGAGTGTAAATTCTCTGGCAGACAGTAAATTAATCTCTCTTAGCATGTGCCGTTCATATTTCTTGTTTGTTTTTATTTTAATTTTTTAAAAATTTATTGAAGTATATCACTCATACATGAACATACATAAGCAATAAGTGTATAGTAATAGTTGTGAACTTACAAAACAAACATATGTAACATCACACAGGGTCCGCATACCTCACCCTACCACCAATACCTTGCATTGTGAAACATTTTTAACTAATGATTAAAGAGCATCCTCAAAATATTACTACTAACCAAAGTATTTTTCTCCCTAAACCCTATTATTATTTTTATATCATTTATACATGAACATACATAAACAATAAGTGTATAGTAAAAGTTGTGAACTTACAAATCAAAATTCATAACATCATACAGGGGTTCCATACATCAACCCTCCACCAACACCTTGCAATGTTGTGAGATATTTGTTACAAATTATGAAAGAATATTGTCAAAATCTTATTACTAATTATAGTCCTTATCTTACATTTGCTGTATTTTCCCCCAACCCACTCTATTATTATTTTTTAAATATATTTTATGACAGAACCTGCAAACTTACAAACCAATCATTCACATGTGCAGAATTCCCAAACAACACCCCTCTATCAACACTCCACACCCTGGTGGAATATTTGTTAGAGATTATGAGATAATATCATGCGATTATTACCAGAGGCACAGCGTACATTTGACACAATTTTTCCATACTCTGCCATTATCAACAAAATACATCTTTGGCATAAATGCAAGAATATTACATTATTACTGTTAACCACACTCCATAGGTCACTCCAGTTGTATTTTTCCCATGAGCCTCCACATTCCCACCACCCTGCAATACTGATGTACATCTGCTCTAGCTCGCAAAGGACATTCTTGCACCTGTACCACTATTCTCATCCTCCTCTGGGTTTACTGTGCTATTCAGTCCCTAGATTATTCTCTAACCTTCTGTCAACTGGCATCTACATCCCCCAGACTACCCTTCTCAGTCACATTCCCATTTATAAACCAGCTGTTACTCACTATAATGTGTTACCATCAACTTTGTACATTTCCACACTTTTACTGTAAAGCTAATTAAATTTTCTACATACATTAAATATCAGTGGTCCATCTCAGTCCTCCTCTTATCTCCTTTAAGAATCTGCCACTTACCACCAGATCTTGAAGATATTTTCCTACATTTTCTTCTAGAAGTTCTATGGTTTTTGCTTTTATATTTAGGTATTTGATTAATTTTGAGTTAATTTTTTAGAGTGTGTGAGATAGGGGTCCCCTTTCCTTCTTTTGCTATGAATATCCAATTTTCTCAGCACCATTTGTTGAATGGTCTGTTCTGTCCAAGCTGGGTGGGTTTGACAGGCTAGTCAAAAATCACTTGACAATAGATGTGACTGTCTGTTTTTTAACCATCAATTCAGTTTCGTTGGTCTATTTGTCTGTCTTTATGCCAGTACCATGCTGTTTTTATCACTGTGGCTGGATCATATGACTTAAAGTCTGGAAATGAGAGTCTTCCAACTTTACTTTTCCTTTTTATGATGTTTCTGGCTATTCAGGACACCGTAACTTTCCAAATAATTTTGATAATCATGTTTTCCATTTATTTAAAAAATGCTGGTGGAATTTCTATCAGGATTGCATTGAATCTGTATATCAATCTGAATAGAATTGACATCTCAGTGATACTTAGTCTTTCAATCCATGAGCATGGAATATTCTTCCAATTATTTAGGTCTTTTAACAACAAGTTGTAGTTTTCTGAATACAAGTACTTTACATTGTTGGTTAAGTTTATGCCTGAATATTTGGGTTTTATCTGCCATATTTTATTTTCACCACTCTTTTGATGCTTTTAGTTACTTTTATTGATATTCTAGATTCTCTTCCCGGTGTCTCTCTCTTGTCTTTACTTTTCAGGCTGTAGCACACCCTTTAGTACTTCCTGCAAAGCAGATCTCTTGGTTACAAACTCTCTCAATTTCTGTTTATCTATGAATACTCTAAACTCACCCTCATTTTTGAAAGACAATCTTGCTGGATATAAGATTCTTGGCTGGAAGTTTTTTCTCTTGCAGTATCTTAAATATATCATACCACTGTCTTTTTGCCTCCATGGTTTCCTGTTAGAGATCACTTAAACTTATTGGTTATCTCTTATACTTTATATGCTGCTTTTCTCTTGCATCTCTCAGAATTCTCTCTTTGTCTTTGACATTTGATATTTTGATTAGTCTGTGTCTTGGAGTTGATCTATTAGGATTTTTTCAGATGGGAGTACATTGTGCTTCTTGGACATGGATATTTATGTCCTTCAATAGGGTTGGGAAATTTTCTACCATTATTTTAAAAAATATTCCTTCTCCTCCTTTTCCCTTCTCTTCTCCTTCTGGGTCACCCATGACACTTTTTTTGCACATCTCTTGCTTTCCATTAGTTCCCTGAGATCTTGTTCAAGTTTTTCCAATCTTTTCTCCATCTGCTCTTTTGTATGTTCACTTTCAGAGGCCATTTCTTCAAGCTCACCAATCTTTTCTTCCGCCTCTTCAAATCTGCTATTATATGATTCCACTGTATTTTTTATTTCATTTATTGCACCTTTCATTCCCAAAGGTCTGCTATTTTTCTGTGTATACTTTCAAATTCTTCTTTGTGCTTATCCAATGTCTTCTTAATATCCTTAATTTCTTTAGTCATCTCATTGAATTTATTAAGGAGATTTGTTTGAACATCTATGATTAATTGTCATAGCTCCTTTATGTCATCTGGAGGCTTATCTTGTTCCTTTAAGTGTACCATATCTTCCTGTTTCTTCTTGTGGATTGTAATTTTTTGTTGGTGTCTTGGCATCTGGCTTTTAGAGTATTTATTATGGGTGCCATTTTTCTCTTTAGTTTAGGGCTTCCTGCCCTTCTCTCTTGCTGGTTGTGTAGTAGTTGCCAAGGATGTAGTTGGTGCTATAAGCTGTGGAGGCTCAAGCTACCCTCATTACCCCAAGGACCAATGGAGCTTCTCCCAACTTTCTCCTTTGCCAGGGGTAAAGACAGAACCACAGCTGTGTGGAATAATCCAACTCATGCAGGCCTAGACTGTAGTTGCCCAGACAGACTGATGAAGCTTCATGCCCCTTTCTTCTCTGCCTGGGCCAGGGATGGACTGCAGGTGTGGGAAGCAATTTATGCAATGGAGGTTCAAGATGACTGCAGTTGCCCTGGCAGACTTCTGATTATTCAGTCTGTGCGAGCTAAAGGTACCTGCACTTACCTGGATAGGCTGGTGCAGGGCCTGTCAGCTTCCTCCAACTAGAGGTGGGGCTGAAGCCTATGCAAGGGCTGCAGGCCAATCTGGATGAAAGAAACTGGTCTCTACTGTCACTGTGATTTTCAGTCAGCCTGGCTTCCCCTCATGCTGGGGATAGAGTAAAAATGGCAGCTACCAGCCTCTTTCTGATTTGGACAGGCTCAAACTTTAACTGTTCTTAGGGTTATACTTTAACCAGCCAAATTTACTAATTGGTAACTGAAATCGGTGGCCAACCATCTCTTCCTTCCCTGTTTTTGGGAAATGGAGCTTCCAATTCCTGCCACAGAATAGTTCCTGGGGTGGCTTGCACTGCCAAACTAGGATGATCACCGGCATCCATGGAGTGGACTATAATTTCCCAGAGAGGCTGGGGCAGCTCCGCCCAGCTTCCTCCCTGCCCGAGGTGGGCCTGGGCTTAGACTAGAGCAGCAATCTGATCTATATGGAGAAAGCCGGTCCTTACCAGCACTGTGATTCTCAGTCAGCCCTGCTTCCCCTCATGTTAGGTGTGGAGGTAAGATGGCAGCCACCGGCATCTTTCTTACTTGGACAGACTTTAGCTGTTCTTAGGATTATACTTTGGCCCACTGAATTTACTAATCAGTAGCTGAAGTTGGTGCCCAACCGTCACTTCCTCCCCCATTTTGGGAAGTGGCGCTTTCAATTCCAGCCATGGAACAGCTCCTGAGGCAGCTTGTGCCTCCAGTGGATCATGGGTACCAGCCTCAGTGGCCTGGAGTGCTTTACTTACAAATCTTCTCTGCAGATGGGCAGTCTCCTCCTTCCGTTCTTTCAAGGTTGTTGCAGGATGCATTTCTGGTCTACTGGAGTCCCCAAAAAAGTACTCTAGATAGCTCTGGGAGATCACCAACTGCCCCATAGCAGGAGCTGATTCAGGGAGCTCTTTACTCTGCCACCATCTTGCTGGTTCTTGGCTTCATTTTTTAAGAAGTTTTGCATCATAGAAGGGTTAGAATTGTGGCAATGGAGGATCATTGATGTGGGGTGTCAGTGATAGGGGATGCATGGGAAGAGGTTCACCTGGGACATACCTATAAGGCATATGAATGTGTTCAAGTGTTCATGGGGCATTGCCATGGTTGGTGAAGATTTACACAACAACCAAAAAAATATCCAATTCCCATCCTGGGTATCTCTACACATTCTCTAATGGGACAGCAAGAATCCCTTGAGCACAGGGGCAGTGACTAATGAAGGAGAAAAGAACATTGATAGACCCTTGATATTCATGACTGTACTTATGAACATTTACTTTTGAAAGAAACTTAGCCTACTATTATAGGGTGCCTAAGAGTTACCTCCTGAAAGCTTCATTGTTGCTCAAATATGGCCTCTCTCTAAGCCAAACTCCCTACACATGGCTCTTCTGCCTCCTTTATTTGAACTTGTAGTTAGTAATAGAGTTGATAGGTATATAAACTTAAATCTTTGGGCTGCCCTTGTGCCAGTTGGACCCTAAATCACAACAGAGTTGCAATACCTACTCTCCAGTTCATCAGGCTCACCTAGGACAACTAACAAGGAGCTAGTGATGGACAATGACCATCCAAAGGAACAGAGAAAGTCTACAAATGCAAGCAAGATAGTCCCATCTGTCCACTCTATGGGATCTAATCCCCCTCTCAATTGGAGGCAGAGTGGGCATCACTGTCCCAGAATCCTCAGGATTGGGGAATGAACAGTGGACTAGAATAGACTTACTGTTATTCTGTTAAAGACTTATTGTAATTCTAGTAATGGAAGAACTTTTGTTATTGATGCGGAGGCAGTGGTCAATGGAGGTTTTGAGGAGAAGGAGAAGGAAATATAGATGTAAATATGCGGTCATTTTCCAGACTTGGGAATGGTCTTGAGTGACTTTGCAAAGACACAAGACATTGTATATCTTATCATAATTTGCACACACAAAAAAATTGTGCTGGAGGGACTGTAAACTACAATGTAAACTATAATCCATGCTTAGTGGTAATGCAACAAACAGTGTACATTAGTTGTAATAAATGTATCACACTAATGAAGAATATTGTTGATGTGGGAAAGGGTGGGAGGGGTAGAAGGCAAAAGGGATGAGGTGGGGTATATGGGATTCCCCTGCATTTTGTTTTTTTCTTTAGGTACCATTGGAGGGGTATTGCACCCAGGACCTCCTATTTAGGAAGCTGGTGCTCAACCACTAAGGCACATTGGCTTCCCTGAGGTGTTTTTTTCATTAGTTTTGCTTGTTGTTTGTCTTTCTTTTTTCAGGAGGCCCCAGTCACTTAACCCAGGACCTCCTATGTGGAAGGTGGGCACTCAACTGCTTGAACCACATCTGATACCCCTCCTATATTTTTATGTGACATTTGTGTAATCTAAAGCTTCTTTAATATATATATAGATGATCATAGACAATTCCCATCACCTAAAAACAAAGAGTTTCTACAACTGTAAAGACAGTTCCATTCACCTGCCCCATGGGGTCTAAGCACCTCTCAACTGGAAGCAAAGTGGGCATCACCATCCCCAAATCCTCAAGTGTGAGGAATGAACAAATGTAAGGGGGGAATGCAATTGTGGACTAAAGTAGAATTATTATTCTAGTAATGGAAGAACTTGTAACATTGATATAAAGGCAGTGGTAACCAGAGATTGTGAGAGGAGGGAGAGGGAAGAATAGGTTTAACATGGGGCATTTTGGGGGCATTGGAATTTTTCTGCATGGCATTGCAATGACAGATATGGCCATTATACATTTTGTCAAAACCTATAAAATTGTGTGGGACAAAGTGTAAACCATAATGTAAACTATAGACACCGGTTAATAGCAATGCTTGAACATGTGTTCATCAATTGTAACAAATGTACCACACTAATGAAAGATGTTGTTAATGGGGAAACGTGTGGGAGGAGGAGGGGTGAGGTATATGAGAGTCTCCTATATTTTTGATGTAACATTTATGTAATCTAAAGCTTCTTTAAATAATAATAAAAAGTTCAGTGGTTTTAAATAAATAGTTGCATTAATAAATACTAAATAGATAAGTCTGCTCATAGTCCCAGGAATATGTTGGCATGCAAAGACTTAAAACTAGAGCTATGAGTTCTGAGAAGTTGTTTAACAGTTAGATTCGGGGAAGTGAACATCAGACAAGCAGTTTCCAAAATCGATTCATCAAGGAAACCAGTCATATTTAAAACAGGACAGATATAGGCCATTTTATATTATCACATGGCATGCAGAACTCGGTGGGAAAGAGTGTGGACTACAGTGTGAACTACAGTCCATGCTTAATGGCAGGACCCCAGAATGTGTTTAACAGTTGCAGTGAATGTGCCACATTAATGAAGGATGTTCATGTGGGAGGGTGTGGTAGGTGTGGTGAGTTGGGCATATGGGAACCCCTATATCTTTTGTGTAACATTTGTGTAATCTAAGTATCTTTTAAAAAATCATTTGGATAAAAAAAAATGTTCTTTAATATATTCCAACAGAATAACAGATAGTCTCTAATTAAATACCTTGGTAAAGAGAAAAAAAAAACAGGAAGTCTTCTTGAGTCTCACAGACTAAGATCACAAGTCCTCCATGGCTGGGCTTGCAAGTATCTGTGCCTGGAGAAGTGGATCTCGAAGGTTTCTACCAGGTAGGGAGAAATATGAGCATGGCTATAGACAATGAAAGCTATCTAAGCACTATTTATCTTGATTGTGACCCTTATCTGTCCTTTGCTTGAGTCCTAGCTGGTTTTCCCATTATATCTACAGTGGAGAGCAAGGAAGAAATTTCAAGAAGGATGCTATTTCATTTATGTTATATTCCCAAAGGAAGAGTTGGTGAAATAGATTCTTAGGGCAAACTTGGGGATTTAATAGGGACTTATCATTTTACCACCTATTCTATGTTTGCTAGGAGGTTAGGTAACCAAACTCTCTCAAAACTTGAATGTGCTGAGAAAAACATCAAAACTTTGTCATGTAGTCGACAGGCTTTGTGTGAGTCATGGAATGATATGAAGGGTAATAACATTATGGTTGAAAACTGGTATCAGCCAGGTCAGCTTGATTCTGATTAGTCTTTGTTTTCCTCCATGCTTAGGATAATACCTGGAATCTGGTAGGTGGTCTTTATATGTTGGCCTACTTGATTGCCATTTATTTCCTGGTTTTTATGAAAATAAGAGCAGTTGAAGTTGGAGCTTGAGTCTCCTCTTTCATGTGTCAATTGTGCTGCTCCAGGGCTCTCTGTTCTGCTGCTATTGTCATTGGTTGTTGCAGCCCAGAAACCTACAGGTAAGCTTGCACAGCAAACCCTATTAGTCACTTAAGCTGGGGAGTGAATCCTGGGCACAGAAAGGGATGGGGTTGTGCAAGGGGCTGATTCTGCCAGTGAGGCTAATGGAAACTCTTCCGCTAGGGATAAGAGAAACTGTCCTTTCTAGCCCAAACACCTAGAAAGTTCCCTGAACTTCTAACAGCAGCCACACCCTCCCCACTCTACTCTATGGTCTGCAGGGACCAGTGAGCATCTTCCATTCCTTGGGTCCTGTGCCCCATGATGCTCCGAGTATTCCACATATGTCAAAGCCACTGCCTGTCACTGCCATCCAGGATTTGCATCCCCGACTGGGGAGATCAGCAACAGCCCTGAGGAGCCCTGTGAAGGTACAGATGCCTTGGGGCAGGTGAGGGACACAGCAGAGATGTTGGGGCACCCCGTGTCCTAGTCCCTGTGAGCACAGCAAAGCTTTTGGGATCAGACAGAGAAGACAGGGCAGGGAAGTATGATAGAAGTGGGCAGTCAGGTTTTCATGATCAACAGGTGTCATATTGAGAGCTGAGCCAGTAGAGCTGGGTTATTGGGGTCATGGTCAGGCTCGACCATGGACTAGCTCTGACATTGAGGAGATTATTTCACCTCTCTTTGCCAAAATTTGCTCATTTGTGAATGGAGGATAATCCTTGTAGCTACCACAAATGACGATTTAAAATTTACCTGTGTAAAGGACAGGTACAGAATTAATTGCCAACAAACACAAATAATTATCATTTTACTGCCATTATTATTATTATCTTCTTTTGCAAGCAAAAGAAGGCAAATAGTGGAAACAACTAGAAAAGAGAAATCCTCCATGGCTGGAGGCTCAGGACTCTCCCACCAGTTGGAGCTCCTCAGGAATTCCTGCCAAACTCACGGCTGTGGTTTCTCATCTCATGTTGGCACAGTAATTGATGTTCACCAAGGGCATCATAAATGTGACCATGAGACCCTCACAACAATTCCATGAGGCAAGCAGGGCCAGCATCATTTTTCAAATGATCACACTTGGGCTCAAAGAAATTGAGAGATTTGTCCAAGATCTAAAAACAAATACAAGTAAGATGGCAGAATCTAGATACAGGTCTATAACTAAAGGGTTTTTTTCTTCAGCAGTAAAGGATCATAAAAGGAAATCATAGTACTTTTTTACCAGCAAATATTCTTCATCTTCTAAAAAATAATCTTACATTTGTATTTACTGATAAAGGAAGATATTCCTAATATGTTTGAAAGGATGAGAAAAACATACCCCAAAAGTTTTACAGTGTGTGTTGGAATCATGAGTGATTTTCATTGTTTTCCTACTTTACAATTTCTTTATTTTCTCAATGTCCATGTGCTATTTAAAATTTGGAAAAATGGTAGAATTAATCAGTAACAAAATATGGTCACTGCCCATGTCATCTGTGCCCCTAAGATAATCCTAGAGTTTCATTTTGAGTGTCATCATGTGTGTGTCCAATGGGGATATGCACATGGGTGAAACTGGAGGGAAGTTACTCCTACAAACAGAACTGGGCTCAAGCTACTTTCTGTGAGAATACTTGTCTGGTTAGGGAATTTACACTGTCATAGCCTCCCCATCTATGCACCTCATTCCCAACTCTCCCCCACCTGACCCTACCTCATTCGTCAACCTTGAGGACAGATCTCAGCCATGGCCTCAGGTCTGAGAGCAGCATGTGGAAACTCCACTGCCCAGTGAGGGCTGGCATGGATCCAGTGGGGATCCCTTCCTCCCACTTCCTGTCCTGTCCCGATACTGATGCACAGAGCCCTGCTCAGGAGCCTCAGGAGGGATATCTGCCAGAGCAGAGAGAATAATTTCAATCAGGGAAAGATCAAACACCTGACCTAGCCATCATCATCTCATGAGTCTTTTGGGGCTCTAACAGCCTTTGGTTCAATGAGGAGAATGTACAGGGTGAAATGTTCCATCCTCTTTTATATATATATTTACATATAAACTACTCTAGATATTCGAGCAGAAGAGATTCTTAATTTTAACAACAAACTTTTTAGAGCAATTTTAGATTTACAAAAAATATATATATATAGTTTACATTAGGGTTCACTCTGTTGTACACTTCTAGTTCTGTGGGTTTTGACAAACACAAAATGTCATTTATCCACCAATAAGGCAGCATACAGAATCATTTCACTGCCTCCAAAATGCCCAGTCTCCCCCTACATCAAACTTCCTCTCTACCCTGAAACCCCAGCAACCACTGATATTGTTTTTTTTACCATCTCTATTGTTTTGCCTCTTCCCTGTGTTTTGATTCTTTCTTGTGCCATTGGTCTTATTTAGCTGTTGTTATATTTAGTCAATGGTGTCCATCCTCTGCTCCGAGCTGCTTAAAAGGAAGCTGGTGCCTGTTTTCTCTCCTCTTGATTTAGCAATCAGGGAAAGATAAGGGAAAACTTCTCCATAACTTACAGCTGTGACACATCCTGTTGCTTTGTCATTTTTCAACCATGACTTGCTCAGATAAGGAGGAGGGGGGGTGTCCCAGGGTGGGGTCAGGTGGCAGGGAGACAGCAGACAACCCTTGAAATATGCTGGGGGCAAACCAATTTCCCTCAATGGGGGTCATCTTGAAAAGGCCTGTCTTCCACTCCCTACTCTGTACATGACATTGGAGCTGGGGTAAGGCCTGGTCCATGGGTGTGGGCCTGTGCATGGGCTCCTCTGAACAAAGATGCAGGGGCTAGACCACCAAGCTTCATCTGCAGGCCTGAATGATGAGCATTGGCTTGGGCAGCCCAACTCTACCCTCTGCCTCAGCATCCAGAATGGCTATCAGTTTCCATGATGCCCTAGCTCAGAGCCCCCATCAATCCCTTTAGGATTGGGAAGAGGGCTGCAGACCTCCTGTTTGTCCCCAACTTGGCACAGCCACAGTATCTGGATCTAACTGTCCACAGGCCCAGGCAGAAAGCAAAAAGTGGGGCAGACTGGTCAGCAGGCATTCAGGAGTGATAGCCTCCAGTTCCACAGAGCAAGGAGTTAGTTTGGAGGATGTACCCTGTGCCTCAGCTTGACCTGTAAGGACTTGTGAGGGGGATGCAGAGCTTCTCATGCTTCCCCCAGTTTGGCACTTGCCAATTGTGTTCAAATATGGGGGACCAGGCAGGGGGCTGAAATGAGCTGATTGAGTGATTTTCAGGAATGGCTGGCTCTAGCCACCATCTAGCCACAGTCTAGCCTCAGCTATGCAGTAGGCAAGCTTAATCTTCATAAAAAACACTGATTAATTAATAAATCAATGATGAATTAATCTAATTTTTTCATAAGGCAGCAGTGTCAGACTCCATGCTGGGGGTTCAGGCTAGAGACTGGAGTCACCATCAGGAAGGAATCATTTCTTTGGAAAATGACCTTCTGCTCTGTTGTGTTCCAGACATCAATGAGTATGTACCACTCACAGCAGTGTCCTGCAGAAAGTCAGCAGATGGCAAGAACTTGGAGGGGAGCCCAGTGTGTGTGGAGCCCAGGATACAAGCTCCTTTCTGGGGTGAAAATGTTCAGGAATGAGAGTGAGAACAGTTGTCAAGGTAAGAATCCCCAACATCCCACTTCTTACCCTCTATCAGGTTTTAGGGTCACCAGAGCTGTTTCTGCAGAATCCAGAGGGCAGAGCTCTGCTGAAAAGTGCAGTGCTGGGGTGAGAGACAGGACAGGTATTCTGTGTACCTGCCCCATTAGCACAGAGGGCAGGGCAGCCTGAGAACCAAGAACACAGACTCTGGGTCCAGGAAGCCTGATGCATGTCCTAGCTTTGCCAAATAATCTCTATATGACATTGATAGATCACTTCAACTATCTGAGCCTCAGTTTATCCATCTGTAAAATGGGGATGATAATAGTGGTGCCTCCTGGATATGGTACCTGGGAAGATCAATGAAATGACAAGTACTTTAACAGGCCTCCATGGGCTGGCACTCAGAAAAAACTGCCTGCATGCAGTGGCACCAACCCTCACCCAGGAGAGCTGGCACCTCCAACATCACCAGCTTTCCACACTTTCAAGAAGCCAGCTGGGCAGGGGATGGGATTTCAGGCACTTACAGGGGCAGAGGGGACCTGGTAGAGGGTGGGCCAGAGCCATGACTTGCTCAGTGAGAGGAATTTAGTGGAGAGTCTAGAGGGCAGAAAGAGGAGGGGGGAGAGGCAGGAGGGGAGAACATGACCAGGGTCAAGCAGGCCTGCTCTGCCTCAGAAGGAAGGAGCCACAGCCTAGTGTCAGCCCTTCTCTCCTGGCCTCATGTGTGTGCAGTGGGTGGCAGAATCTCCCTGGTGGTAAGGAGGAGGGACAACACAGGGGTCTGTGTGCTTGAGACACTAAGGCAGTCAGGACCTGTGTGGAACCCAGTGGGGGATCTGTCTGCCATGCTGCTGGTGCTCAAAGACCCCACATCCCCAGGGCTTGCCTGGAGGACAGCACCTTTGTGAGGATGAAGAAAAAGTGCCCTTTTCCCCCAGTGAACACAATGGTGTTGGGGACAGCTAGTTTTCAGCTCCCTTGGCCACTTTGGCTGGACACCCTTCTGCAATGAACAACCTGGGCAAATGCACACGGTGGTCATGGGTCCCCGTATGTGTCCCAGGCTGGAAAGTCTCCCATGAGCATCTGGCATAGGGAGGAGGGTGGTTATGGAGGAGGCATGTTGTCATTTTTAGAAACACACCAGGGCTGAGAAAGGAACAGTGGAGAGGTTGGAGAGCTGCCTTGTGGACTTCAAGGTATGTGAAGGGCATAAAGCAGCCTGCTGGTTTGGAGCCGGGCCTGCTGCCTGCTCAGTGAGGGGGCTCAGTCCAACTGAGACCAAGGACACCCTCCAGACCATGGCTTCACCCGTCCTCCTGTCTGGGCCACACCCAAGGACACAACACATGGGACCTGTGATGGGCATGAGACATGGGGTCTCTCTCCCTGCTCCTCACCTCAGGCTTTCTCCAGGCCCCAGAGTGTCTGGGCCACCATGCCTACCCATAGGATACTTGTAGGATTGGTGCCCACTCATGGGGGAGGAAAGAATGGAGTCTTCTGAAGACTTCCATGCCAGGAAAGCTGCCCACAGCTGCAGGTGTCGATCCTCCTCTCCTTCTCCTTGCAGATGTGGATGAATGTCAGCAGAACCACAGAATCTGTAAGAGTCGAGGCATCTGCACCAACAACCCTGGGAGGCTACACCTGCCAGTGCCTGCCTGGCTTTCAGCATGAACCAGAGGACCTGAAGCTTTGCACGGGTAGAAGCTCCTGGAAGCTGGACAGGTCACACAGCCCAAGGAGAAGGGACAAGGACTCTCCTCTCAGGAAGGGCTCTGCATGGGGCAGGGATGCCACAGTACATTCTGGACTGGGGTTTCCTGGCAATCTCCTGCCTCTGAGACCACCCACCCCTGACCTCACCCTTCCTCCTCCTTGCATGAAAGGAGAGTAGAGGGAAGAGTCACTTCCAGTTCTAAGAAGGGGAACCTCAGCCAGGGCTGGAGAGTGAGAAAAAATACTGGACCAGGAAGTCCAGCTCCTGTGACTCAGTTTCCCTCCCAGCCTCAATTTTACCTCCTGTAAACTGGAAACCATGGTCCCTGCCCTTCCCATCCTCTGGGGAGGCCACCGTAGGTGCTTTGAGAGTAAGTTGAAGGTCACCAGGTGGCAGAACTTGCAAATATAGTGTGACCCTGGGCACCAGGTAGTGAGAAGATGGGAAGTGGGTGAGGTGAACTGGGGGAGGGCTTGAGCTGGGCAGGGACAGGGCCTGATCCTCTGACATTGTCCTCAAAATGTGAATGAATGCACCTCAGAGTGAAATCCATGCCCCAGTTCCACCCACTTGCTTTAATGTCAGGGGCAGCTGTCTGGGCTGCTGCCGGCCTGGCTGGAAACCAGTACCTAGGTCCCCTGGTGGCCCAGACACAACTGTCTGCAAAGAGCTCAGAAGTCACCTTCCCATAATCAATAAGCCAATCCCATAAATAACGTTACCTGCACCAACCAAGCAGAAGGAAGACTGGTGGTCCCTTGCTGAGCCAGGCTGGATATGAAAAGATCTGGGGGTTCCAGAGAAAGAGCTAAGGGCCAAGTGGGACTCTCTGGGGACCTCTGGCAGCAGCCTATTTCCAGACAGGATGAAGGTGTTTCAATACTTTCACACCTGAGCATGTGTAGGGGATTCACCTGTAGCATGTCAATGTTCTCCACACTTTCCATAATCTCTGCTGCATCCATTCTCTGGGATGTGGGATCACCATGGGGATTCACCTCCAGCCAGGAAGAAGCGGTGCAGGACCTACAGAGGAGTTGGCCTGACCCTGGCTGGATGAGGCCTGATCCTCTTCTTTGTCTCCCCAGATGAGGAAGTGTGCAACTCCTGGACACATCAGTGCCAGGAGTCCACCTACTATATCAACACTGATGGTGCATACAAGTGCCTCTGCTGCCAAGGCTGGGTATCCAAACTTGGGTCCCCAAATAACCACAAGACCACCATCTGTGCAGGTGTGTTGGCTCCCCTGACACCAGACACCCACCCCTGACAACATACACACACACACACACACACTCACTCCTTCCCACCTAATAAAGCTTTGTCCTGTCTCCTGTAGACACCTCCTTCCCCTCCTCCTCCCGGGCCCTGCCCTCTGGAATCAACAGCCAGGTGAGTGTCTCCAGCAGGTAAACCAGCTGTTCAGTAGGCCACAATACTCCCATGAGCCCCAGGATCCCCTCCTCTGCTAGGCTCTCTAACACCCCTCTTCTACCTCTCCTCAGATGCTCTATCACTTCTTTGACAATGTCCAGGCCTTGTGCAGAGACTTCAAGCCAGCCTTGGCCAGGAGCACCATCCAGGTAAGAGCAGTGGGAGGTGAGTAACTGGGCAGCTTTGTCCAGGTGACCCTGGCCCAGGGCCTGCCTCTCCCAAGTGGACGGAGGGGCAGGAACTCAGGTAACGGACAGGCTCCCAGATAGCCAGGTGCACTTACTAAGGGTTTTTCCTGGTGCTGCTCCTGGACTCTGCTTTATGTCATTCTTGCAGCTCCTGACCAGGATTGTTCTCCTAGGGGCTGGGGTCCAGGGGCAAGACATCCCCCCTCCCCCAGGGACTTTCCGATGCCACCTTTATCCCCCAGAGACACTATCACTAGGTCTGTTCTCTGGGGTAGAACTCTGTCCCCTTTGCCCCCAGGGCCTCTACAGGAGGTGGAGAACCTGCTGGAGACCCCAGGGGCCCTGGAGACCCTGCCCCATTCAGAGCACTGTGTGGCTACTCACCTGCTCCCAGCCTAGAGAACATCCTGAGAGGACTGAGAAAGGCCCTGCCCAATGAGCCATTGACCACACAGGCTCCTGCAAGCCCAGGTGAGTCCCTGGTCCTTGACTAGATGAGACCCTGGGTCTGGCATAGGTGAGGAGGTTCTGTGTCTGGTACAGGTAGCTGCTGTGTCTGTTTCTGCCCAGGCTCCTGCCTCATTCCTGCCCTGCCCCTAGAGCCAAGGTGATTACTCATACCTAGTGCTGCTCTCCTGAGCAAATTCATAGGAAACAACCAAATAAAATACATACAACTTAAAAGGTATACATTTATCACTGCTCTTAAATGACCAGCCGATGCAATGGAAATCATGAAGGATTTAAAATAAACTAGAAATTGCCTTGTAATGAAGACTATTTATTTAATTTGAAAAACACAAATTTATATTATTGGAAA
Source organism: Tolypeutes matacus (assembly GCA_026826555.1). Classification (NCBI taxonomy): domain Eukaryota; kingdom Metazoa; phylum Chordata; class Mammalia; order Cingulata; family Chlamyphoridae; genus Tolypeutes; species Tolypeutes matacus. The sequence goes on along the minus strand of JAKSZT010054155.1, from coordinate 1,037,432 downwards.
TTTAGAAGAGATTTTCAATAACAAATTGAATCTGTGGTGTTGCTGTTGCGTCCCAAGTCTATTTTTGTGCACTTATCTGGCTATCAGGAAAGTTCTGATTTTACTCCATGAAGGTGGATGGCTACTGCTTCAATTGCACATAATGTAATATAGTTTTGGTAACTTTGCCTTAATCTTGAATATCTTTAGGTTTTGAGTTTCAGGACAAATGTCATTTTGTTGCTAGTGAGCTCAAGTTTTGTTTCTAAAAAGCATTTCCAGTTTGTCTTTTTGAAACTCAGGATGTGTATATGGTGATACCAGTGCAGAATTTCTTCTTTCCTTCAACAGTGTATCCTGCGTATTCCCTTGAGGAGTATGGAGGATAGAAGGATCTTTTGTTTAAATAAATGCACTCTGTTTGGTCGGGTCCCTGGAAGCAAAGCCTGGAATGGGAAGCCTTTTCCAAGTGAACTTTTGGGATCAGGGGCTCCCAGTTCGAGATGATGGAGAGGCCAGGATAGGACAAAGAAGGAACTCCCAGCAGGGAACCGAAGAGTACAAGGAAGTGGGGTGAGTAGGACCAGGAGGGAGACCTGGAGTCCAGGCTCAACCCAATCTGGGGGCAGATATGGAGATGGTCCCATGTGGAGGCCAGGAGGCCGGGCTTCCTTACCTGGCTTCAAGCATTGATGGAGCCACTTGAGGGAGTACAAAACTTCCAAGATGAGGTGGTTTTCATTTGCTGGGAGCCATTAGTAGCCCAGGCTCAGAGGAGTTCAGTGCTGACATCATGCCCTTGGGTTTATCTGTTAAGGCACATAAATTCAGATTTCATGTACATTTACAATAGTATATAATAACAGTATAAAAATGATAGATGCATATAAATATGCTCAACATATTTATAATATAATAAAGGTAAAATAACATATTTATTTAATGTAATTATACATATTTACATAAAAATCATAAACAAAATACGTTCAATCATTTTTTTATAAAAGCAGTTTTATTGAGATATATTCACACAGCATACAGTTCATCCAATGTGTAAAATCAATGGCTTTTAGTATACTCATGGAGTTGTGCATTCATCACCACAATGAATTTTAGAACATTTTCCTTACTCCAAAAGAAACACCTCATACATCATGAAAGCAGTCATCTTTCAATCCCTCCATCCTTCCTCAGTCCTATGTAACCACTAATCTAATTTCATCTTTATAAACGTATTAATCTTTACATTTTATATGAATGGGGTCATACAATATGTAGTACTTTGTGTCTGATTTCTTTCACTTAGTATAATGTTGGGTGATTTTATTTATTGATTTTTTTTTTAATTAGAAAAGGTGCAGGTTTACAAAAAGGCATGCAAAAGATTCAACATTCTCATATACCACCATATTGCTGACCCTTTGCATTAGTGTGGTATCTTTGTTACACTTGATGAAAGAATATTAAAATATTACCATTAACTCTAGTCCATGGTTGACATTAGGTGTGTTTTTCCCACATTGTAAATAAAATATGTACAATGCTAGTTTTGCATCAACCCTATTCCTGGCACAATATTAATCTCTCCTCACCCCTCTATCACTCCCACAAATCATAGAACTATCCCTGGTGGTGCAGGAGGGAGGAGTTGGGGATGTGACCTTGGAGCTGACAAAGGCAAAGCTGCTGCTGGTCTGGAACCTGGTTCAAGAACCTGGTGACTCAGGTAATGCTAAGGTTGGGGAGGGAGAGGCACAGTGGCCCCCAGGGGAACAAGCCACCCAGGCATATGACCACATGGAACCCAAGAGTACAGGGGAGTGGGGTGAGTGGGGCCAGGAGAGGGGCCTCATGAGGAAGAAGGGGTTGTGAAGGGACCCCAAGAAGTCAACTGTGGCTTCATCCTCCCAGGTCCTTCTGTGGCGGGCCTTGCATACACTCCAGGGAAGTTACTGGCCAAGGCACCCCTGGTCTGGGAGGTTGAGATGCAGATGTAACTGCACGAGCCACTCCAGTTCTGGCCTCAGGAATGGCCCCCCATTCTGTTTTCCAACATCTTCTCTGTCTTTCTGGGAAAGAAGGACACCAAGAATCTCAGCTCTCAGGTCACCTTTGCCTTCTCCCACAACATGAGTCCTGGTGGGGTGGGATGAGTTGGGGGTGTCCTGTGCACAGCATTGCCACTCAGCTCAGCCTTGGGTTTCAGGGGTGCCCCTGGGGGTGCAACAACTCCCAAGGACTGTCAGCCCTTCCCAAATCAGCTTGAAGTTGGCACCTGTGAACCCCAGAACCAACAGCTCACACCTGTGCCCTATTCCTACTCTAAGGGACCCCAGGCTAGGGCAAGAGTGGTCTTTGCCTTCTGGAAGCACTGCCAGGATAGATGTGGTCACTGGGCTACCACAAGCTATTGGACACTGAGTACCAGGAGAGAGAAGGGTCAGGATGCCAGTGACAGCATTTGGGGCTGTGTTCTCTGGCCAGATGACATAGTTACTTTCTTTGGATCATCATGAAATGGTCCACTCAGGTAAATCCTGGTAATGTGCCATCAGATGACAGTGATGTGAGCTAAATGACAAGACCTCATGGGAACTCAGTGAAATCCAAACACTCCAACACAATGTGTTTAACCCATCTCTTTCTTATAGAATGCATTGTGCAACTTTTTTATATATTTTATTTTATTTTTAGAATCAAACCATGATTTTAATTTCAAAACCATGCAATATCAGAACAAAATGATGCAAACGAAGGTAAAATTCACATTCTTTAAGAACTTATAGTATGCCAACTATTTTCTGTGTCTTATCTAATTCAATCAGCATGTCTAAAAGGTAGATTCCTCTTACACACAGCATAGGGTAAGATTTGAACCCCATTTTATCTGGCTTCTTGTTGTTTTTTCCTCTTATTCAATCTTAATTTAATTTAATTTTTTTTATTTTTTAAAAAGATACTTAGATTATATAAATGTTACACAAAAAATATAGGGATTCCCCTATACCCCACTCCTCACACCTCCCACACCCTCCCACATAAATATCCTTCATTAGTGTGGCACATTCATTGCAATTGATAAACACATCCTGGGGTTTTGCCATTAACCATGGACCATAGTTCACATTGTAGTCTACACTCTCTCCCACACAGTTCTGCATGTTATGTGAAAATATAAAATGGCCTATATCTGTCATTGCAATGTCACTCAGGATGATTACGAATTCCTGAAAAAGTCCCCATATTACAAATGTTTTTCCCTCTCCCTGCCCCCAGAGCCTCCAGTGGCCATTAGCTCCACATCAATGTTGTAATTTCTCTCATTGCTAGAATCACAATATGTCTATAGTAGAATACCAGTAAGTCCACTCTAGTCCATAGCTCTTCCCCCAATCCCAGGGATTTTGGGATGGTGATCTCTACTCCACCTACAATTGAAGGGGGGCTTATATCCCATGAGGAAGATGGATGTGACTATCCTGCCTGAAGCTGCAGACTCGTTCCGTTCCCTGAGACAGCCATTGTCCATCATTATCTCCCTGCCAGTTGTCCTGGGTGAGTCCAATAAGCTGTAGAATAGCTGTTGCAACTCCACTGAGCTTCTGGGCCCAGCTGGCACATGGACAGCTCAAACACTCAAGGTCTCTAGATGTACACCAACAAATTTCAGCACCAAGTATAGGTTTAAAAAGAAGGGACTGATGAGCCATGTGTAGGGAAGACATAATTGAGTGTCCAACTCTGTCATTCTCAGGAGCACAAACTCCAAAGTAAGACCCATTGGCAAGGTACCAAACTCTAGAGCTATCTGCCCTGACCATAGGACTTGGGTGTCTCGAGAGCCCTCAGGAGCCCCAGTTTTTGGGGTAGTATCTACTCTGGCCATTCATGAGGTCCTGCTGAGATGTGCATAATCATTACTTCTGGAATGACCTCCTGACTCCCTTTGAAGTCTCTTAACCATATAAACTCATTTGTCTTTACATTTTCCCACTTTTTTTTTTTAGGTCTTTTTCCAGTTGCGTTGCTAGGTGGTGCTTGGTAGCAATCCCAATGTGCTAGGGAGGCTCGACCCTGGGAGTCATGTCCCACGCTGTAATGCATTATTATGTTGAGTTTGGCTTAGAGAGAGGCCACATTTGAGCAATAAGGAGGCTCTCAGGAGGCAACCCTTAGACACCCCATAATAATAGGATAAGTTTCAATTTCAAGAGCAACGTTTCATAAGCCTAGTCATCAATATCAAGGGCCCTTCAGTGGATCATCTTCCTTCACCAGTCACTGCCCCTGCACTTGGGGGACTGTTGCTCTTCCCTTAGAGAATGTGGCAGAGCCCTCCAGGAGGGAAATTCCGTATTGTCTCGGTTATTTCAGGAGTCTCCACCCTCTGTGACAATGCCCTGTGAATATTTGAAACATTTTACATACCTTATATGTATGTTAAGGTCAACTTCCTCCCATGCATTCCCCATCACTGAAACCCTACACCAACCAACCTTCCCTACCTACCCCAGTTGTAACCCTTCTGTGATCCAAAGCTTCTTCAAAAATGAAGCCATTACCATTGCCAAATACAATTAATAGGAAAATGAAATAATAATGATAAGTTTAAATATAAGAAATAACATACATAAAAATTTTTAAAAACTAAAAATAAAATGAAATTAAAAGATTGGGATATTAAAAAAATGAAAAATATTAAATTTTTTTTTTGACATTATGCCTTTCATCACCGCAATACCTAGTGTCCTGTCTGTACTGTGGCACCATCCCCCACTCATTCCGCAGTGACTCACTATTTTTCATTTTGTTTTCAAAGAAGTTTTAGGTCACAACAAAGTCACACAGAGAATACCGGAGACTCTCACATACCAAACATCCTCCCGCTTTCCTCCTCGTCATATTAATATCTTTTTATATATGGATGGTACTTTTATTATAACTGATATACAAATGGTGAAACACATCTACTAAACATGGTCAATGCTTTACATTATGCTTTACATTTTAGACTGTACACTTTTATAAATTTTGATGATATTTGCCATGCCCTGTGTCCATTATTGTAAGATCATGTAGAACACTTCCACTGTCCACTAAATACCACTGGTTTGATCTATTCTATTCCCCACCCCCGCCCCAGTGCCCATGGTGATACTCTTGCTTCACTCCTTGAATGACAAGATTCATAGTTAGATGCAACAAGACTGAGGTCTTGCACACAGGTTTTTCCTCCCCTATTAGGAACTGCCCATGCTCTCTAGAGACTCCCACTTGTCTATTTGTGAACAAATAGGTCCCCCCAAGGATAAGAGTCCAACTCCTTTCAGCTCATTATGTGGGTCTCCAAACAATGATACAACACATTATGACAGAATGATAACCCACACACTACCTAGAAGCCTGCTCCAGGTGCACCCTGTTCTGAATACCCCCCCATCAAACACCCTAAACAGGTAACCCTTCCTTGTCATATTGCCATAAGAGCAATCCCAACTTTGTACTTTCAACCACATACCTGCAAGTCACCAGTGTTCACCTGGTCCCTCTTCCAGACATCCCCCTAGTATCCTGGACCTTCCAACCCACCCTTCCCATCTACCCACCAGTCAAGCCTGCACAGCCAACCCAATAATATCATTACCCTCCTGTAATATCCCTTCAATATGCAACTACACACTTTCACCTTACCATAGAGTAAGTCCATATGGATGCTGGTTCACAACCTTCTTCTCCCTTTCTATTTCTTGTAAACCTATATTCCAGACAATAGCTCCTTGAGTCTGCTCAATTTGCTTAAATCATATCAGTGAGGTCATGTACTGTTCATCCTTCAATACCTGGCTTGCTTCACTCAACGTAAGGTCCTCAATATTCATCCATGTAATCCCGTGTGTTAGCACTTTATTCCTTCTTACAGCCGAGTAATATTCCATTGAATATATGTACAACATTTTGTTTATCTACTCATCTGTTGATGGGCATCTGGGTTGACTCCAACTTTTGGCAATAGTGAATAATGCTGCTATGAACATTGGTGTGCATGTACCTGTTTGTGTCTTTGCTTTCAATTCTTCTGGGTATATACACAGCAGTGGAATTACTGGATCATATAGAAGTTTTATAGTTAGTTTTTTGAGGAAATGCCAATTTCTCCACAATGGCTGGACCATTCTATATTCCCACCAGCAGTAGATGAGGGTTCCCATTCCTCCACATCCTCCCCAACACTTATAGTCCAGTGTTTTTAATAGCCACCAGTCTAATTGTTGTAAGATGGAATCTCATTGTAGTTTTCATTAGCACTTCCCTAATAGCTAGAGATGTTGAGCATCTTTTAATGTGCTTTTTAGTCATTTGTATTTCTTCCTTGAAGAAGTGTCTTTTCAGGTTGCTTGCCAATTTTAAATGAGCTGTTTGTCTTTTTATTTTTGAGGTGTAGCATTTCTTTATATATGCAGGATATTAGGCTCCTATCAGATATATGGTTGCCAAATATTTTCTCCCATTGATTAGGCTGCCTTTTTGCTTCCTTGATAACATCCTTTGAGGTGCATAGTTTTTAATTTTGAAGAGATCTCATTTATCTATTTTTTCTTTAACTGCTCATGCTTTGGGGGTGAAGTTCATGAAAACATTTCTTATTAAAAGGTCCTATAGATGCTTTGCTACATTACCTTCCAGGGACTTTATGGTCTTGGTTCTTATATTTAGATCTTTGGTCCATCTTGAGTTAATTTTTGTATAAAGTGTGAGATGGTGTTCTTCTCTCATTCTTTTGGATATGGATATCCAGTTCTCCAAGCACCTTTTGTTGAAAAAGGCCATTCTCTCTCAGATGAGTGGGCTTGGTGGCCTTGTTGAATATCAGATGGCAATATATGTGAGTATCTATATCAGAGCTCTTAATTCAGTTCCATTGGTCAGTATGTCTAGCCTTGTGCCAATACCATGAAGTTTTGGCCACTATAGCTTTGCAGTTTGTTTTAAAGTAAGGTAGTGTGACACCTTCACTTTCATTTTTCTTTTTCAATATGTCTTTGGTGATTCGGGGCCTCTTACCCTTCCAAATAAATTTTGTAGTTAGTTTTTCCAGTTTTTAAAAAATGCTGTGTTGATATTTATTGGCATTGCATTAAATCTGTAGATTACTTGGGGTAGGATACACATCTCATTGATGTTTAATCTTCCTATACATCAACAGGGAATATTCTTCCATTTATTTGTCTTCCTTGATTTCCTTTAACAGTTTTGTATAATTTTCTGTATATAAGTCCTTTACATTTTAGTTAAATTTATTCCTAGGTCATGGATTCTTTTGTTACTATTGTAAATGGTATTTTTTTCTTGATTTCCTCCTCAGATTGGTCATTATTGGTTTACAGAAATGCTACTGATTTTTGAGCATTGATCTTATAGCCTCTGTCTTTACTGAACTCATTTATAAGTTCTAGAAGCTTTGTTGTAGATTTCTCAGGGCTTTCTATGTACAAGATCATGTCATCTGCAAATAATGAAATTTTTACTTCTTCCTTTCCAATTTGGATGCAATTTCTATCTTTTTCTTGCCTCATTGTTTGAGCAAGTACTTCTAACACAATGTTAAATAGGAACATTGATAGTGAGCATCCTTGTTTTGATCCTGATCTTAGAGGGAAAGCTTTTAGGATTTCACCATTGAAGATCATGTTAGTTGTGGGTTTTTCATATATACCCATTATCATGTTCAGAAATTTTCCTTCTATTTCTATCTTTTGCAATGTTTTTTATCAGGAAAGGGTGCTGTATTTTGTCGAATGTTTTTTCTGCATCTATAGAGATGATCATGTGGGTTTTTTTCTTTCAGTCTGTTTATGCAGTGTATTACATTGATTTTCTCATGTTGAACCACGCTTTCATAATCAGGATGAAACCCACTTGGTCATGGTGTATAATTCGTTTGATATATTGTTGAATGTGATTAGCCAGTATTTTGTTGAGGATTTTAGCATCTAGGTTCATTAGAGTGAATGGTCTGTAATTTTCCTTTCTTGTGGCATCTTTGTTGGCTTTGGTATTAGGTTAATGTTGGCATCATAGAATGAGTTAGGCAATGTTCCTTCCTCTTCTATTTTTGGGAAGAACTTAAGCAGGATTGGTGTTAGTTCTTTCAGGAATGTTTGGTAGAATTCACCTGTGAAGCCCTCTGTTCCTGGGATTTTCTTATTTGGGAGGTGTTTGATGAATGCATCTATACCTTTACTTGTAATTGGACTGCTGAGTTCATCAATTTCTTCTTTCATCAATGTCACTTGCTTTTGAGTTTCTAAGAATTTGTGCATTTCCTCTAATAATTTATATGCATTCTTGTTTGCATATAAATTTTCCAACTTTCCTCTTATAATCTGTGGGGTGAGTGGTGATTGCCCCTTCTTCAATTCCTATATTGTGTATTTGCATCTGTTCTCTTTTTTTCTTTGTTAGTCTGGCTAAGAGTTGGTTAATTTTATTGATCTTCTTGAAGAACCAGCTTTTGGTTTTGTTTATTTTTTCTAGTGTGTTCTGCTCCAGTATTCGTTATATCTTTCTTTCTACATCCTTTGGGATTAGTTTGTTGTTGTTTTTCAAATGTCTTCAGGTGCACAATTAAGTCTTCAAATTTAGCTCTTTCTTCTTTTTTGATATGTACATTTATGGCTATGAATTTCCCTCTCAGTATAGCTTTGGCTGCATCCCATAGGTTTTGATATGTTGTGTAGTCATTTTCATTCATTTCAAGGTATCGTAGATTTCTTTTGAGATTTCCACCTTAACCCACTGTTTGTCTAAGAGCGTGTTGTTTAACTTCCATATCTTTGTGCCTAATCTGTTCCTCTGGCATTTACTGATCTCCAATTTCATTCCACTGTGGACAGAGAGATTACTTTGTATAATCACAATCTTTCTGAATTCATTGAGTTTTTTTCTGTGGCCTAGCAAGTGGTTTATCTTGGAGTATGTCCCATGTGCCTTGAGAAGAATGTATAACCCACTGTTTGGGTATAGTGTTCTGTATATATCTATTAGGTCCAGATTCTCTAATGTATTAAACAAAGTCTTTGATTCTTTTGATTCTTTGTTGAGATGTTCTGTCCATTGGTCATAATTGTGTATTAAAGTCCCCCACTATAATTGTAAAGGCATCTATTTCTCCACTTAGTTTTCCCAGTGTTTGCCTCATGTATTTTGAGGTGCCCCTGTAGCTGTGTAAATGTTTATGATTGTTTTTTCTTCTTGAAAGATTACCCCTTTCATTAATATATAGTGTCCATTTTTGTCTCTTTCAATAGTTTTTCATTTAAAGTTTATTTTGTCTGATAGTAGTATAGCTACTCCTCCCCTTTTTTGGTTATTGTTTGTTTGTAAGGTATTTTTCCAGCCATTCACTTTCAGCCTCCTTGAATTCCTGGGTCTAAGGTGAGTTACTTGTAGACAATATATGGATGAGTCATATTTCCTAATCCATTCTGTCAATCTGTGTCTTTTCACTGGTGATTTTAATCTGTTAACATTCAGTGTTATTCTTCTCAAGGTATTACTTACATTAGCAATATTATCATTGGGTTTATGTATGTAATATGTTGTTTATATTTCTCTTTTTGTCTTTTTAGTTTTTTTACAATCTCATCCAGCTTTCTCTCTCTCCTGTTTTTTTCCTTTCAAACTTCAGAACTCCCATTAGTATTTCTTGAAGGGCACATTTCTTATTGGCATACTCTCTTAATTTCTGTTCATCTGTGAATATTTTGAGCTCTCCATCATTTTTGAATGCCAGCTTTGCTGGATAGAGAATTCTTGGCTGGAAGTTATTTTTTTTTACTTTTAGTACCTTAACTATGTCATACCACTGCCTTCTTGCCTCCATGGTTTCATATGAGAAATCAGCATTGAATCTTATTGAATTTCTCTTTTTTGTGATGGTTCTCTTTTCTCTTGCTGCTTTCAGTATTTTCTCTTTGTCTAGAGCATTGGACAGGTTGAGAAGTATGTGTCTTGGAGTAGGTTTGTTGGGATTTATACTGTTTGGCATGCACTATGCTTCTTGGACTTGTACATCCATCTCCCTCAATAGGGTTTAGAAGTTTTCAGCCATTATTTCTTCCAAAAACTCCTTCTGTCACCTTTCCTTTCTCTTCTCCCTCTGGGATGCCTATAATGCATATGTTTGTGCATTTTGCACTGTCATTCATATCCCTAAGTTCTTGTTGGATTTTTTCTATATTTTCATCTATCTGTTGGATTTCAGATGTATAGTCTTCCATATCACTACTTCTTCCCTCTGCCTGTTCAAATATACCATTGTGTGCTCTCAATGTCTTTCTGATTTCTTGGATTGTGCCATTCATCGTCATCATATCTGTTATCTTTCTATGTATGTTTACAATTTCTTCAGTATGTTCTCCCAGTGTCTTCTTAATATCCTTAATCTCTTCCTTTATTTCACTAAGTTGGTCCATAATATTTGTTTGGACAGCTTTGATTAGTTGTTAAATGTTCTGTACCTCTTCCTAATTTTTAATGTATTTATTGCCTTTCTGTTTCTTAGCATGCTTCATAATTTTTTGTTGCCCTCTGGTCATCTTTATATCTTGAAGGGTTTGTTCAGTTGATTAGCTTCTCTCTTTCAGTGGTTTTATTTAATTAATTTTTTTGAGTGTGTGGTAATGTTTCTCTTTGTCTCTTTGTTTTTCTTATTTTATTTTCTTGCTGTTGCCTATGTTCCCATGGAGGAAAACCTTAGGGCCAGAGAAAGTGTAAGAGGTAAGAAAAGTAAAAGGATAATAGTAATAATAGTAGTAATTGTTAAAAAAAAAAGGACCCATTTAAGACCATGGAAAGTTAATATTTTTCTCATGTTAGCAGTGTAGAGTAATAGGAATAGAAAAGTGGCGCACCAGCAGTGGGTTCCGTGTAATATTTTGGGTATCTAAGCACCTCTTAAAATATATTTATATATATACATAAATAACATTTTTGTAAGCAAATGCACATATATGCATATATATTTATATATCATTTTGCAAATGTTGGTATGTATTGTGAAAATTTTGATTTTTACACACAATAAAAAAAATTAAAAAATAAATAAAAAATAAAAAAAATAGAGAAAAATATATAGACTGAATTAAAAGGCCAGTATAATGAGGACAGAGGGAAAGAGAAAAGAAAAGACAAAAAGAGAAAAAGTTCATAAAAGAAAGAAAAAAGGATAGATGAGGTAGAAATAAAAACAGAAAAATTGAGGACTAAACAAAGAGATGTGGAATGTAAGAACAACAACAGAAAGTAGAAGATAAAATGATGAGGGAAGGATAAGTGATAGTCTAGGTAAACAAAATTAGTATACACAGAAAAGGGGAAATCAAGTAAAAAGGAACACAGTAACAAAAAATCAAGCCAGCAGCACCTTGAGGAATTTATTTCTTCATCCAGCTTCCTCCAGATCAATGCCCTGAATTCTCCTACTCTGTGGGTTCCCAAAACAGCTCACTCAGGCATGATCTTGGCCACACTCAGCTGTTTTTGTGAAAGAGATCCTCATATGTTCCTTTGAAAGAAAAAAAAATTAGGTCCAGACTAAAGGAAAGAGATAAGAAGACAAAAATAATAATAGTAATGATATTAGTGAAAGGTAGGAAAGCAAATCTACAAGACCTAGGAAATTGTAAAATTAACATGAGTAAGAAGCACTGAGGAATAAGATTAGGAAAGTGGAATTGAAACAATGAAACTAGAAACAGAATAAAGAAACAAATGTATAGAATGAATTAAAATGCTGGAATGGTGAGAAGAGGGGTAAAGAAAACCAAGAAGAGAGAAATAAAAAAGTGAAAAAGAGAAACTATACATAGAAAAAGGGAGAGAGGGAGAAATACAATCAAGAAAAATTGGAGACCAAATAAAAGAGATGGAATGAAAGAACAACAATGGAAAACAAAAGATATAAATATGAAGGAGTGAAAAGAAATGGCATAGGCAGAATAGATCAGTAACCAAAAGAATAAAAGAAGAAAAAAGCAAAACTTAACAAGCAGAGAAAGAAAGGGAAGGGAACAAGCAAGAAACAAGACAACAGCAACTCATTATTTTTTTAAAAAAAGGCAACAGAAGAAAAAATAAATAAACATGGAAAGACAACCTTCTTTCTTAGACCCCTAAGTATCTTCTCAGACTGCTGGTTTTCCTCAATCAATCATCCTGCAGCCTGCCCTCTGCAGGTTTTAAACTGGGTTTAGTGAGTGTGGCCATTGGGCCGTTTGATGTAATTATGAATTCCAAAAATATAATTGGATCATGCTTATAAACTGATCTGTTAATCTGGACATGATTAAATTATGATTAGGGCATTGATTGGGCCATGTCAGTAGAGTGTTGAGCCCCACCCCTTGGTGGGTAGGGAATCGAATATAAAAGGCAAGGCAAAGAACAAATTAGAAGCAGTTTTTGAGAAGCAGTTTTGATGTTGGAAAGAAGGCCCCAGGAGAAGAGAAGCGAGACGTTCACCTGGTCATCTACAGGTGACCTTGTGGAAGAAAAAGAAGCTAAGCCTGGAGAGAAATGCAGCCCTGGGAAGAGAGGAACCCAAGAAGCCTAAACCCTGGCAAACATCGGCAGCTGTCTTGCTCTAACACATGGCAATGGACTGTGGTGAGAGAAGAAACTTAATGCTTTATCGCCTGGTATCTGTGGACTTCTACCCCAAATAAATACCCTTTATAAAGATCAACCCATTTTTGGTATTTCACATTAGCACCCCTTTGGCTGACTAATACAGAATTTGGTACCAGGAGTGGGTTGGTGCTTTTGCATATACCAAAATGTTGAAACCGTTTTATAAATGGGTAAGGAGTATTTTTTGGTGGAATTGTGAAATGCTTGATAGAAAAGGCCAAGAACACTTTGAAGAAATTGTTGATAGCAATATGGATGCTAAAGAGTCTTTTATGATGAGTTGGAAGTAAATGATGAAACTATTATTGGAAACTGGAAGAAAGGTGATCCATTTTTTAAAGTTGCAAAGATCTTAGCAAAATTAACTCCTGGTGTTATATGGAAGACAGAATTTGAAAATGGCGACCCTGAGCATTTAGCTGAAGAACTTTCCAAAGTAAACCCGAAGAATGTGGCTTGGCTTCTCTTTACAGCTTATAGCAAAATACTAGATGAGCGAATTACACTAAGGATGGAACTTTTGGGCACAAAGAAAACAGAAACTGATTCCAGAACTTCCAAGTTTGTGGAAATCAAATTCCCAGATGAAAGTGCCCCATTTGAAGACTTAGCTAAACCTGAAACTTGTAAATCAGAATTGAAGATGCAGTTATCTCAGAAAGACTTGTAGAAAGTCTTACTGTGTGATGGCTTGGACCCCTGCTTCCTACATGCTAAACCAACAAAGTTTTTGAGAGAGCTGCATGAACAAAACCACTGTCAGCTTGGACAAAAGAGAACATGGAAAGGAGAGATTGAAGGAGAATCAGCTTTAAGAAAAAAACCGCAGAAGCAGAGATCTGGACTTAAGACATCTCCTTGGTCCAAGAGAAGAGCCCCACCCATGTGTACAGAGTGGGTGGGTTTGTCCCTGCAGTTGAAGAGGGTGGATGTCCCCACCCAATGCTCTGGGAGAGTTTTGCCATTCCAGGGTGCAGAAAGGGTGGAGCACATTCCTCAAAGATTAGGGCAGTTAAGGTCAACACCCCATAGGTCTCAGAGGGGTGTACCTGTCCCCCATGGATTAGAGAAGGCCAGGTGGTCAACCCATTGCTCTGAGAGGGTTGAACCTGTATGCCAAAGGTTAGAGGGAATGTTATCTTCACCTCACTGTACTAGGGGGGCTAAGACTCTAACCCAAAGATTGAATAAGGTGTGGCAATCACCCCAACACTCTTGGAGGGTGAACTCTGGAGTTTGGTTGACACCCAGATGCTTGATGAGGGTGGAACCAAAAAAATGGCTGTTGGGCAAGCCTGGGGAAAGGGTGGATTCCCATATGGCCCCCAAAAGAAACCAACATCTTAAAAATGACTCTCAAACTTTGAAATGGAATGGAGGATGCCCTGCAGTTTTACTAAACTGCAAAGGATCCATGACTCATGTTTAACATCCCAATTTCTCCTTATGATAATGAAAATGTTTATCCTTTCTCTTTCCATTTGTGTATTGGAAGCAGTTAAATAGTTTTGTAAGTTTCAGAGGTCTACAGCAAACGAGATTTTGCCTGAAGACAAACTGTATTTCTTTAAAATGATTTTGATATAATTTTGTACTTCGATTGTTACTGATTTAAGTTTTTTTTTAATATTGTAATGTATTTTTGGAATTCAGAGGGTGGAATATGGCCATTGGGCAGATGTAATTATGAATTCCAAAAATATAATTGGATCATGCTTATAAATTGATCTGTTAATCTGGGCATAATTAAGTTATGATTAGGGCGTTGACTGGGCCATGTCAGTAGGGCATTGAGCCCCATCCCTTGGTGGGTGGGGAATCGAATATAAAAGGCAAGGCAAAGAACAAAGTAGAAGCAGTTTTTGAGAAGCAGTTTCGATGTTGGAAAGAAGGCCCCAGGAGAAGAGAAGCGAGCCGTTCGCCTGATCGTCTACAGCTGACCTTGTGGAAGAAGCCCGGAGAGAACTGCAGCCCTGGGAAGAGAGGAACCCAAGAAGCCTGAACCCTGGCAAATGTTGGCAGCTGTCTTGCTCTAACACGTGGCAATGGACTGTGGTGAGAGAAGAAACTTAATGCTTTATGGCCTGGTGTCTGTGGACTTCTACCCCAAATAAATACCCTTTATAAAGACCAACCCATTTTTGTTTTTTCACATTAGCACCCCTTTGGCTGACTAATACAGAGAGTAAGATAAAAGAAAACAAAGTGTTTTTTTTTGTTTTTTTTTTTTAAATAATAGATCCAAGAATAGCTAATGCAAAGAAAATGTCTATATGTTCCATGCCATAAGTTTTCAGCTGGATGCCTGATAATCTGGTAGATCTCTTCTCAAGGAATAGCCAGAAATTGAACCAGGGACCGCAATTATGTTAGGCAGGAATTCTCCCACTGAGCTATTCTGAGTCCTTAAGTTAATTAGCCTTCCAGAAGGCTATCCTCCCCTTTTCCCTTGGGCAGGTTAGTTCCCCTGCAGTCAGCTGGAGTGGTGCTGATGGCTGCCTGTCTCTGCCTTCTCTGTGATGTAATTCCTCTTTTCACCCAGGTGTCTGGGCATGACCACCAGCCTGAGATGATCCCCCTCCCCAATCCCTGTGTAGTTGGGGTAACTTCTGTTATTCAGGTGCAGCCCAGCTGGCTAAATGCACAGCAAAAAAATCTCTCAGACCCTTCTTCTTCACAGAGAATCTGCCATCGCACTCCTGTTTGGAGCAGGGAGCCAGGGTCTCCAACTAGTCTGTTCCTCCTGAGACCCAGGTATGTGTGCCCCTTTCAGCCACTGAGGTAAGCAACCCCTGATTGTTCCTGCCTTCCCTATCTGTCCAGTACCCCCCCAGATGACTCAGAACATGACTCATGGAGGTAGACATCTGCTCTACTCTCAGTTATATACAATTCACCAGGAGATTTACCCTCACTTAATATCTCAGGCGTGGGGGAGGGGAGCCCTTTCCGGCAGCTAGGAGGTTTAATAACTCTCAATTACTTGTTTTGGCATCTTCGTGTCTCTGACCCTCACTCTTCTGGGAGTTGGTAAGCAGTGTCCTGGTTTGCTGTTCCCCAAAGCAAGTCCGCATGGCTCCCTCTGGCTTTTTCTTTGTTGTTTTAGTGAAAGCTAAGATTTATATGTCTAACCCATCAGCTATGTTCCCACAACCCCCTCTGTGCAAATTTTTTTAATGTTAATTTTTATAAGAGACAAAGTAGTCACATGATTCAAAATGCAAAAGCTAAGAAGGTTTGACATTGCAAAGTCTCTTTCCCACTCATGTACACTACTGATAAGTTTCCTTCAGAGAAGAAATCTGTTTCTTCTGAGCCCTTATAGAGATAATTTTGGTATAAACAAGCAAATACTTGCAACATATCATTTTTTTTCATATTTTACTCAAGCAGTTGTATACTATAAACACAAATGTTTTCACTTAATATAGTTGAACAGTTCTGTCCCAGTATATAATGAACATTTTAATTCTTTTTACAACTTTGCAGCCTGCCATTTTATGGATTCACCCTACCTCATTTGACAAGTCTCCTAATGATGAACATTTTTTCTCCTTCTTTTGCTACTACAAGGTGGCAAGAATATTGCCAGGTCAAATCTGTAATTGTAATTTTGAAAAAAAGTACCATATTTCAACACACAGAGGCTACAACAATTTCTATAGCTGTCCAGTGAATTCCTTTAAATTTAAAAGAATGGTAACTATACTGGGATATGTTTTGAGGATCATTCTTGGTTATTTCCACCCACCAGCCCCATGCAGAGGTCTCCTTTAAATTTGTAAGTTCAGCATTTCTTTCATTTCTGAACTATATCTTGAAATATATCTATTCATATTTGCTCTCTTCCATCATTTTGGTTTTCTTCATGGAGTATTCCAGTTGTGTGCATTTTGGCTCTCCTTTGTCTAGCACCTATATTTGTTTTTCCTCTGATTCTTTATAACTCTTTCCTTATGTCCATCTGATTTTGCTCATTTTTCCACTTCCATTTTCTATGTCCCTTAAACTTTGTTTTATGTTGTTCCCTTCTCCATTAGCTCCCTTTGATTAAGACTTCATTGTTGCAGGCTTTTTAATTTTTTTAAAAAAAGCTTTAGATTACATGAATGATACGTTGAAAATATAGGGGGATTCCCATACACCCAACCTGATTTCCCTCCCATGCTTTTCCCCATTAACATCTTTCATCAGTGTGGTACATTTGTTACAATTGATGAACACATATTGAAACATTGCTACTAACCATGGTTAGTAGTTTACATTATAATTTACACTTTCAAACACACGTTTTTATAGGTTTTGACAAACTGTCTAATGGCCTGTATCCATCATTGCAATGTCATTCAGAACAATTCCAGTGTCCCAAAAATGTCTCATGTTACACCCATGCTTCCCTCTTGCTCTCCTCAGAACCTCTGGTGATTACTGCCTTTCTATCAATGTTACAAGTTCTTCCATTGATAGAATAATAATAAATCTACTTTAGTCCATAGTTGCATAACTCCTTATGTTTGTTCATTCCTCAATATTGAAGATTTATGATGGTGATGCACATTTTGTTTCAGATTGACAGGGGCTTAGATCCCAAGGAACAGATGGATGGAACTGTCTTGCTTGCAGTTGTAGTTTCTCTCCATTTTTTCAAATGGGTGTTGTCAATCATCATCATTTTGTTAGTTGTCCTAGGTGAGTCCATTGAACTGTAGAGTAGATTTCGCAACTCCACTGAGATTTGGGGCCCAACCAGCATATGAACAGACCAAAGACTTAAGTCTCTTGTGCATATATTTAACAAGTATAATGCTAATTATAGGTTCAAATAATAGGGGCAGAAGAGTCATGTATAGGGAAATTATAAATGAGTTTAATTCTGCTACATTGGAAAAATACATTCCAAGGTAAGTTCCACTGACAGGGTGCTGAATTCCTGAGATTGTGTGTCCTGCTTATAGAGTCCAAATTTCTCTAAAGCTCTCAGGAACACCACTGTTTGAAGCACTCTTTACTGTAGCAGTCAGTGAGATCATCCTGAAATGTGCATAAGCATAACCTCTGGAATGACCTACAGACTGACTTTAAAATCTCTTAGACATAAAAAATCATTTGCATTTAATATTGCCCCCTTTTGCTCAAGGTGTCTACAACTTATTTCCTGAGATTTTCTATTGCTCAATTTCACACCACCACCCTTCTTTGAAGTCTTCTTTTTCTGCTTTTTTATCTCTTTCACCATAAAGGCAAGACCTCCTTTACATTTCTTGATTCATGGTGGATAACGTCTTAATGTTCATCTGCTGATGGGTGTTTTTCACTTTCCATTTTTGTCTTTCTTTTTCCTTTGTTCTTGTAAGATATGTGTCTTTATCCTGTTATTTGTTCTTTTCCATTATTCATCTTTAAAGCATATAATTTTTCATAGAGGAGTTTTTTGTAATATATTTATGTGGAAAAATTGTTCAGGGCTATATTATAGGTTATCACAGAGTTCTGATGTGAACTTGTTTATTTTGTCAGAGCAAAATGTCATGTCAGCTGTGGGGCTTTCTAGTACACAATCTGTGTTTTTCCACCACAGCCACAGAGTCAATCTGCTTCCTGCAAATATGTCTTACTGTATTTACATACACAGTGTGAACTCTTCTGAAGCATTGAACTGATTGGTACAGGAAACTCCTCCTGCCAACAGAGCTATTGCAATTATGAAGTTTTGATTCTGTAGATTAAGATATGCCTACACATGCAGAAAGCATTATTTTCTGGCTCTTCTGGGTTCTGAAACCACAGTGACATTTTCTGGTCTCTTCTGATGTGCACATATAGGCAATCATCAATTCTTTTATTTTTTTTTTACTTTACTTTAATTATTTATTTTAAAGAAATTTAGATTATATAAATGTTACATAAAATATATAAGGGATTCCCAAATGCCTCACTCCTCCCCCCCACACACACTCTCCCACATTAACAACATCCTTCATTAGAGCAATAGATTTGTTACAACTGATGAACACATATGGAAGCATTGCCACTAACCATGGATTATAGTTTATTATAGTTTACACTCTGTCCCACAGAATTTGGTAAGTTATGACAAAATATATAATGGTCTGTATCCACTATTACAATGTCATGTAATAAATTCCCTCATATTATACCTATCTTTCCTTCTTCCTCCCCTCAACCTTTGGTGGCCACTCCCTCCACATCAAAGATAGAAGTTCTTCCTTTGCTACAGCAATAATAAGTCAATAGTAGAATAATAGTAAGTCTACTTAAGTCCATTGTTCTTTCCCCAATTTTGAGGATTTTGTGATGGTGATGCCCACTCTGCCTCTAATTGGGAAGAAGCTTAGATCACATGGGCCAAATGTATGGAACCATCTTGCTTAGAGTTGCAGACTCTTTCTGTTCCTTGGGATGGTCATTATCCATCATCATCACCTTGTTGTCATAGAAGAGTCCAATGAACTGGAGAGTAGGTGATGCAACTCCTGAGATTCAGGGCACAACTGGCACATGAATGGACCAACTATTTAAGTGTCTGACATACACCTATCAAATCTAGTACTAATTATATGTTCAAGTAGAAGGGGAAGAAAAGCTATGTGTAGAGAAAACACAAATGTGTCCAACTCAGTCACACTGGGGATGGCGTTGTGTATATGAGGAGCCCTATAGTCTCTACATGCCTCTTCTGTAGCACAAAGCTTCTTTGAAGATAAAAATAAAACAAAAGACACTGGGGGAATATATGGTAGAAAATGTCACTGTGCATATAAGACAACATATCTGACAGTGATGAAAGGCATAATGTCTAAAAAAGTTTTTTATTATTTAAATTGTTAAGTCTTTTTGTAGTTTATGTGCTATTTTTAAAAATATCTTTTATTTCATTCTCTTATTTTATTTCATTATTTTCTTGGCTTCATCTTTGGAGAGGTATTGGTCACAGAAGGATCACAATTGTGGCAGTGGAGGAACATTGGTGTGGGGAGTTAGTGATGGGGAAATGTATGACAGGGGGTTCATCTGGGACATGCTTCTAAGGCATATGAATGCATTCAAGCAATCATGAGGCATTGTCATGGTGGGTGGAGATCCACACAATAATGAAAAGAATGTTGAATTCCCATCCTGGGGAGCTCTGCTACATCCTCTAATAGGACAACAAGAATCCCCTGAGTACAGGGGCAGTACCTAGTGAAGGAGGACAGACCATTATGATGGGTCCTTGATATTGATGATTGTACTCATGAATCTTTTCTTTTGAACTTGAAACTTATCTTAGTATTATATGTTGCCTAAGAGTTATCTTCTGAAGGCCTCCTTGTTGTTCAAATGTGGCCTCTCTCTAAGCCAAATTCAGCAAATAAATGTTCTACCTTCCCCATGGCATGGGACATGACTCCTGGGGATGAGCCTCCCTGAGGGATTACTACCAAGTACCAAATAGCAATGCACCTGGAAAAAGGCCTTGACCATAAGGGGGAAATGGTAAATACAAGTGAGTTTTTATGGCTAAGGGATTTCAAAGTGAGTGAGGAGGTCATTCCAGAGGTTATGCTTATGCACATCTCAGCAGCATCTCATTGACTACTGCAATAAATATTGCATCTGTGTTTTTAGAAGCTCTTCCAATCATTTTCCAGTTTCACAGAAAATGAAGATGGTGTTTTTGTTTCTCATTATCCTTGCAGCTCCTCGATGGTTTCCAAAAAGTTTGGGGGTGCAAACTTTGGACCACCATCTAAAATACTAAAATAATTCACTTTTTCTCTCAACCAAGGATCTTCTTAAAAACTTAATAAATACTAAGACTTGGAACAAATAGGTGGTGATCAGGAGAGATAAGAAGGGAATAAGAGAGCTAGATGAATGCTTGTGTTTTCAGGTTCATGTTATTTTCCCATGGCAGGAATATATTTTTAGCTCCCAAGGTATGAAACTTCACACAGGTAACCTCAGGGAATGAGGTTAGGGAATGTGGCAAAAAAAAAAAAAAAAAAAAAAAGGAAAACATAAACCCAATAAACTCAGCTATGAACAAATTTCAGGATCAAAACAAAACACTTATTGGTTTAGGATGTCTTGGAGAAGGGCTATGGATCCTCAAGTAACTCATTCTTTATAAATCAACTTATATTCTTATAAATCACATTTATCATATTAAAAGTGAATATTCCATGGTATTTGATATTTGTAAACATGCTGTTTGTAGAACCTGGTTGAGATATACAATCTTTCCATTACTTCAGATAGTCTCTGATTGCATTTGGCAGTCAAACTTTCACCTCTACCCCCATAAAACCACTTATTTTTATCACCATTGTTTAGTTTTGAAAGTTCTGGGAACCTCATAAAAATGCAACCTTTCAATTCATTCACTTTAGTGTCCTGTTTCTTTTGCTCCAAAAATTATCTCTGAGATAATTCCATGTTGTTGTATGTACCTGTAATTCATTCCTTTTTATTGCTTTATAGCATTGCAATTTATGACTATACCACAATTTATTGATCTGTTCTCCAGCTGAAGGACACTTAATTTCTTTTCAGTTTGGACTATTATAAGTAAAGCTGCTATGAACATTCTTGAACAAGTCATTTGTGGACATTTTTTTTCAGTTTTCTTGAGTAAATCCAGAAATTACTTTTCTGGGTCATGTGGTAAATGTATGTTTAATTTTATATGAAACTGCCAAATTCTTATCCAAAATGATGTTCATCTTTTTCATTCTTCAAAAATATAGTCCCAGTTGTTCCATTTTTGCCAATATTTAGTACTTTTTGTCTTTATAAGTTTTGTCCTTTTAGCCAGAATGCTCTGAACAGCATCATTTGACCTGACTTTCTAATTCAACACCTGCTGAGCAGTAGGATAAAAGGTGAAAGGTCATACACCAGAGCAGGAAAGAGTGACTGTGAAGTCCTCTTTGCTGTGTCCCAGGAGGAAGACCCCATGCTGGCTGTGATCACCTATGTGGGGCTGGGGCTTTCCCTGCTGTGCTCCACCTGCAGCTCTCCATCTGCCTCTTCCTGGCCCACCTCCTGTTTCTCACAAGGATCGACTGAACCAGGCCCAAGGTACCTATGGTGTCACCAAAAAATGTGTTATATCCACACAGTGAAATATCATTCAGCCATAAAAAGGAATGATGTTCTGATCCATGAAACAGACTGGATGAACTTTAAAGACATCATGCTGCTTGAAATAACCCAGACACAAGAGAATAAATAATGTATGATCTTGCTTATATTAAATAGGTAGAAGAGGACTGTTTCATTAGTCAGATAGTAGATTACAAGTTACCAGGGGTTAGAGGAGGAGAAGGAGAAGGAGAAGGAGAAGGAGAAGGAGAAGGAGAAGGAG
>JAKSZT010054155.1:896781-1015383 GCA_026826555.1 Tolypeutes matacus | reverse complement strand
AGGAGAAGGAGAAGGAGAAGGAGAAGGAGAAGGAGAAGGAGAAGGAGAAGGAGAAGGAGAAGGAGAGGGGTGGCATTATTGCTTAATGGGTGCAGAGTTTCTGTTTGATAAAGCTAAGTAATGGATATTAGTAATGTATCATGATTTTGAGGATAATGCCACTAAATAGTAAACTTTAAAGTGTTAAAATGGCAAGTTTTGAGTTGTATAAATGATAATTTTTTATATTAAAAAAAATAGAATGAAAAGTACACACACTTCCTTGCCCAAGGGAATATTTGATAACTTAGTAAAATGACCTTGGTTCCACAAAAGGTTAGAGGAGTAAGTAACCAAATTCACATTGTCTGACTCAACTTGAAAAAAAATTTTCTCTTGAAATCTCTTTCATGTTTCCCAGAGGCAAGATATAGGAGAAATCCTGGATCCACATTCACACTGTCACTGCTGCCCTGGGGACTCTCACTTCTCCCCAAGGTACTGTGTACCACCATCGCTGGTGCCCTCCACTACCTCTACCTGGCCTCCTTCACCTGGATGCTGCTGGAGGGCCTGCACCTCTTCCTCAGGGCACGGAACCTGACGGTGTCAATTACTACAGTGTCAGCAGATTAATGAGGAAGCCCATATTCCCCGTGGGTTACAGAGCCCCGGCTGTGCTTGTGGCCATTTCTGCAGCATCCAGGCCTCATCTTTATGGTACACCTACACAGTAAATGCAAATCCCACTTGCCCATATCCTCCCCAGCATGACTGAGACCACCAGTACAACTCATATAGCATTTTAGTTTCACCAGAATATTATAAGAAGAATAAAACTAAATAACTACTGAAGAACTTTTATCTCCCTGATAGAAGATAATATTGAGGTGACTGTTGGTAGATCATTTAGATTTAATTATTTGGAATATTAATTGTTTAGCATATTATTGATCATATACTGATATAATATTAAGCATGCATTATATTAATAACTGTGCTAATGTAATGGTGATGATGTGTTATATTAATAATTGTAAATTGTATAATCGTTATATTATTTGAGGTGACTTTTACCTAAACAATTTATTCTAACTATTAATAATTATTTTCTATATTACTGATTAGTTATTGGTGTAAGGTTAATTACACCTTATATATCATATCAATAAGGCATATAAAGATAACATTAATTGGGTGACTGTTTTAACATCTTCCAGTAAGCAAAATTGAAAGAAAAGGGTGACCTTGGTTAGTGTCATTTACTTCTCTTGAATTCTAAAAGAAGTGAGAGTTTATCATTTGGAAATATAAAGATAATTTGGATGATGAAAATTAACATTATTGCCAGAACTAACATTTATATGTCACTTGTAATATGCAGTGAATGTTCTCAATATCTCATATGTATTAGCTCAAATCATCGTCCCAATCTTCTAAGGTAGAAACTAGTATCATGCTAATTCTACAAATAATGAAAATGAGGCACAGAGAGATTAAAAATATGGCCAAGATCATATAGCTGGTCAGTAGCAGAACTGGGATTCAAAGCCAGGCAATCTGGCTCCAGCTCTTACACTCAGATGAGCCCAGGACAACTCACCTTCTTGAAGAAATTTAACATGGCTTGTATCCATCGTTGCAAGATCATGTAGAACATTTCCATCACCCCCAAAATGCCCCATATTCCATCTATTCTATTCTACCCTCATCCTCCCTTCAGGGCCCATGGCAACCAACAGGCTTCACTCCTTGAAGAATAGGATTCATAGTTACTTGCAATAATATTGAAGGCTTGACATATTAGTCTGTCCTCCACTATTTTTGGGGAAATGTTGGATCACAGAAGGGTTACAAGTATGACAGGGGAGGATTGCTGGTATGGGGTGTCAGTGATAAGGGGACACATGGGAGTAGGTTCATGTTGGGCATACATATAAGGCATAAAAATGTGTTCAAGTGTTAATGGGGCATTGTCACAGTGGATAGGGATTCACACAATAACTGAAAGAACATTGAACTCCCATCCTGGGGAGCTCTGTCACATTCTATAATGGAACAGAAAGAATTCCCTGAGTATAGGAGCAATGACTGGTGAAGGAGGATGGTCCATTGGTAGGCCCTTCATATTGATGACTGTATATATGAACCTTAACTTTTGAAATTGTAACTTAGCCTAGTATTATAGGGTGCCTAAGAGTTACCTCCTGAGAGCTTCCTTGTTGCATAAATGTGGCCTCTTTCTAAGCTGAATTCAGCATATCAATGCATTAACTCCCTCCCCTCCCCCAGCATGGAACATGACTCCCTTAGATGAGACTCCCTGGCTTAGAGGGATTACTACCAAGCACCAACTACCAATGGAACTGGAGAAAGACCTTGACAAAATGGGAAAAAGGTAAAAACAAATGAGTTTATATGTCTAAGAGACTTCAAAATGTTGGGAGGTCATTCCAGAGGTTATACTTATGCATGTCTCAGAAGGATCTCATTGACTGCCAATGTAAATACTATCTCGAATAACAGGGCTCCTGAGTGCTCTGGAGACATCCAGAAACTATAGTCAGGGCAGATAGCTCAGGAGTTTGGCATCCTGCCAGTGGGCCCTACTTTGGAATTTAATCTCCCCAGTGTGACAGAGTATATCTCAGTTGTGGTTTCCCTACACATGTCTCTTTCGACTCTTCTATTTGAACCTAGATTTAGTATTAGAGTTGATAGATGTATGTCCAAGAGACTTAAAACTTTGGGCTTTCCATGTACCAGCTGGGCCCTGAATCTAAATGGAGTTGCAACACCTACTCTCCAGTTCATTGGACTCACCCAGGAGAGCTAATAAGGAGATGATGAAGGACAAAGACCATCCCAAGGAAACTAGAGAGTCTATACCTGCAAGCAATAGAGTCCCATCCATCTGCCTTATGGGATTAAAGCCTCCTCTCAAATAGAGGTGGAGTGGGCATCACCATCCAGAATCCTCAAGATTGGGGGGCGAAATATGGACCAAAGTAGACATACTGGTATTCTACCATAGACTTGTGATTCTAGCAAAGGAAGAACTTATATAACTGATGTAGAGGCAGTGGCCAATGGATATTCTGAAGGCAGGGAGAGGGAAAATAGGTTTTATATGGGGACAGTTTTGGGACTTGGGAATTGTCCTGAATGATATTGCAATGACAGATACAAGCCATTATATATCTTGCAATAACCTACAAAATTGTGTGGGGAAAAAGTACAAACTACAATGTATACTATAATTCATGCTTAGTGGCAATGCTCCATAATGTGTTCCTCAATTGTAATGAATGTACCACACTAAGGAAGGATGTTGTTAATGTGGGAAAATGTGGGAGGTGCAATAAGTGGGGCATATGGGAATCCCCTTTATTTTTTATGTAACATTTATGTACTCTAAGTATCTTTTAAAAAATAAAAATATATATTAAAAAACAAATTCTAAAAATCAGGCAAATTTATTATTCTATTATAGACTCGTTATTCTTTTAGCAATGTAAGAACTAGTACCATTGATATAAAGACAGTCACCATCAGAGGTTCTGAGGAGAGGGACATGGAAGAATAGGTATTACATGGGGTATTTTAGGAACATTGGAATTTTCCCAAATGGCATTGCAATGATGGATACAGGCCATTATATGTTTTGTCAAAACCTATAAAATCAGAGTTCCAACAAGATGGCATCAGCTTAGGTGAGCACTCCCAACCTCTCTCACATAAAACAGCTGAGAAGGGGCAAAATCTTACCTGAGTGAGCTGTTTTGGGAACCCACAGAGCTGGAGTCTTCAGGGCATCAATCTGGAAGGAACTGGACAAAGAGATAAAGAGCCCAGGGGAAAACAGTGAGTTTCTTGCCCCTGTGGCTAGAAATGGTGGGCATCTAATTCCCTCCTTCAAGGCAAAAAGCCTCCACGAACCTAACTCCCACCAGCCACCAAGTGGGAAAGAGAGTTCTCTGGGAGGAAAAGGATTCTGGCAAAGGGTGGAAAGGGGTTTCCTGTCTATGGGTTTAATTACCTGGGCCCCCTTTGAACTTTCAGAGGCATACCAACTGGCCCCAGGAAATGGGGAGAGGGGAATCTGCTCAGGCAGCCTGACATACCCAGCTGCCCTGGGAGAGAGTTACATGGGTGGGAAGAGGGCAGAGACAGGCAATTGACTAGTTCGGCTCTGAAAACTATCAAAATTCCAACTCCCTAAGAAGGCAGGCAGTAGGAATCCTCAATTACTTTCAAGGGCCTATTTAGGGTCCCCTTGGAGGAGGAGGGATCTGGAAGAGGGTCAAAACTGGTTTCTTTGAATGAGTTTGGTAAATAAGGTAAATAAAGTAAATCTGGATGGGACATCAACCTGACCAGAAGAGGGGAGGGGGTGTCTGCTCACACAAGCTGTCACACCCAGCTGCCCTGGAACTGAAAGCAATTAAAATAGAAAGAGGGTGGGGACAGACAGGTGCCTAATCAGCAGGCCTCTGGCCAAATGCAAACATTCTAACCTGCCTGAGGGAAAGTGGGCAGATAGCTTTCTCAAAGTCTAACTGACCCAAGGAGAAAGTTTAGCTCAGCGGAGGAGTTCCCACCTTGATTATATGAGGTCACTAGTTTGATTTCTGGCTCTTTTTAGAGAAGTAAGCCACTGGGTTACCAGACATCCAGCTGATACTTTAAGACAGGAAATATACAGATTCTTTTTGTATTAACTTTTCCTGGGTCTCTTATTTTCCTTTAAAAAAATCCTTTTTTTTTTTCTTTCAATTTAACTTAGATTATTCACTAAGTCCCAGTTCAAAACCCGCAGAGGGCAGGATGAGGGTAATTGATGAACACCAGAAGCCTGAGAAAATCCTTAAGGACCTAAGAGAAAAATCTCATTTTCCATGTTTTTTGTTTGTTTCCTTGTTTATTTGCTTGTTTTTTTCTTCTGTTTTTCTTCCCTTTTTAACTTCTTTCTTCTACCCCCTTTTGTTATTAACAAGTTCCTGCTCTCTTCTTTCTTCTTTGTTGGGCTTCTCTTTCCTTTGATTCCCTTTTTATTTACAAGTTTTGTCTACCTAAGCTATTTCTTTTCCTTCCTTCATCTTTCTATCTTCAATATTCTGTTGTACTTTCATTCCACCTGTTTTCCTTTGTTCTTCAATTTTTCTTTTTCTTATTTTTCTTTTTCTCATTTTCTTTCTTTTTTACTTTTTTCTCTGTATTCTTTTCCTTTCTCTCTCTCTCCTCACCATTCTGGCCTTTTAATTTATTCTATATATTTTTCTGTATTCAGTTTCTCATTTTATTGTTTGCATTCCATGTTTTTACTCCTGTTCTTCTGCACTTCTTACCTGAGTTAATTACTCCTTTTCCTAAGTCTTATACAGTTCCTCTTCTACTTATTATTATTATTATTATTATTATTATTATTATCCTTTCTCTCTTCATACTTCTTTCTTTCACTCTGGCCCTAAATGTTTTTTTTTTTTTTTTTCCAAGAGAACATAGACAACGACAAGGAAACAGAATAAGAGGAATGAAGTATCAAAGTGAAAACCAATCACAAACACAAAAACAACAACAAAATAAAACTCTGGATTGTAAAAAGAAGGTAATCAACCAAACAAATCCATCAAGATAAACCAATGCCTAGACACCAACAAAAAATTACAATCCATACTAAGAAACAGGAAGACATGGCCCAGTACAAAGATCCAAGTAAATATAAGGAAAAGATGCAGAACATGGAACAACTAATCAGAGATGTCCAAACAAATATCATGAATCAACTTAATGAAGTAAAGGAAGAGATTACAGATATTAAGAAGACATTGGGAGGACATACTGAAGAAATTATAAACATACATCAAAAGATAATGAATATGAGGGTGATGAATGGCACAATACAAGAAATCAAAAATACAATGGAAGCACATAACAACAGATTGGAACATGCAGAGGAAAGAATCAGTGATGTGGAAGGCAGTACAGCTGAAATCAAACAGGTAGTAGAACAATTAGAATAAAAGATAAAAAAAAAAACAGCAGGGACACAAAGATTTGAATGACAATAAGAAATGCACAAACACATGCATTGTAGCCATCCCAGAGGTAGAAGATAAGGGAAATGGAACATAAGGTGTGTTGGAGGAAATAATGGCTGAAAACTTCTCAACCCTATTGAAGGACATGGACATACATGTCCAGGAAGTGCAGTGCATTCCAAACAGTATAAATCATAACAGGCCTACTCCAAGACATATACTTGTCAAATTGTCCAATACACAAGATAAGAGAATTCTGAAGGCAGAAAGAGAAAAGATAACCATCACATACAAGGGAAGCTTGATAAGATTAAGTGTGGATTTCTCATCTGAAACCATTGAGGAAAGAAGGCAGTGGTATGATTTAGTTAAGGTGCAAAAAGGAAAAACTTCCAGCCAAATATTCTCTAGCCAGCAAAACTGGCATTCACAAATGAGGGAGCATTAAAAATATTCGCAGATAAACAGAAATTGAGGGAGTATGTCCATAAGAAACCTGCACTTAAAAAAATACTGAAGGGAGTTCCGCAGCTCAAAAGGAAAAATCAGGAAAGAGAGAGAGTGGAGGAGAGTGAAAGAACAACTGAAAAGATAAGAAGAGAAATAAAAACAACATATGGCATACATAAACAAAAAAATATGGCTAATGTAAGTAATTCCTTGACAGCAATAATATTGAATGTTAATGGACTAAACTCACCAGTCAAGACACACAGGTTGCTAGAATGGTTAAATAAATATGACCCATCCATATGTTGTTAACAAGAATCCCACCTTAGACAGACAGATGCAAGGAGGCTGAAAGCAAATGGCAGGAAAATAATTGTACAAGCAAACAATAACCAAAAAAGGGTGGGGGTAGCTATAACAATATTGTACAAAATAGACTTTTAATTATTTTTTTAATTTTTTTTTTAAAAGAAGATACTTAGATTACATAAATGTTACATAAAAAATATAGGGATTCCCATATACCCCACCTCCCACACTTTCCACAACCTCCCTCATAAATATGTTTCATTAGTGTGGCACAGCACCTGCAACGGATAAACATATCTTGGGGCTTTGTCATTATTCATGGACCATAGTTCACATTGGACTCTACATTCTCTCCGACACAGTTTTGCATGTTATATGAGGATATATAATGGCCTATATCTGTCATTGCAATGTCACTCAGGACAATTCCCAAGTCCTGAAAATTCCCCTGTATTACAACTGCTTTTCCCTCTCCCTGCCACCAGATAGTCCAATGGTCACTGGCTCCAAATTAATGTTGTAATTTCTTCCATTGCTTGAATGACAATATGTCTATAATAGAACACCAGTAAGTCTACTCTAGTCCATAACTCTTCCCCCAATCCTGAGGAGTCTGGGATGGTGATGTCCACTCCACCTCTAAATGACAGGAGGCTTATATCCCATGGGGAAGATGAATGGGATTATCCTGCCTGCAGCTGCAGACTCTATCCATTCCCTGGGAAGGCTGTTGTCCATCATCATCTCCCTGCCAGGTGTCCTGGGTGAGTCTATTGAGCTGTAGAGTAGAAGATGCAGCTCCATTGAGATTCCAGGCCCAGCTGGCACATGGACAGCCCAAAGACTCCAGTCTCTGGATGTATGCCTACAAACTCCAGCACCAAGTATAGGTTTGAATAGAAGGGACAGATGAATTATGTTCAGGGAAGACATATTTTAGTCCAACTCTGTCACTCTCAGGAACACAAACTTCAAAGTAGGGCCTCCTGGCAAGGCACCAAACTCTGGAGCTCTCCACCCTGACACTATTCTCTCATTTATTGAGTGATTCTCCACCCACTGTGACAATGCCCCATGAACATTTGAACAATTTTACATATCTTATATCTATGTTCAGGTGAACTTCCTCCCATGCAACCCCCATTCCTGACAACCCACACAAATGATATTCTCCCACCCCAGTTGTAACCTTCTGTGATCCAAAGCTTCTTTAAAGATGATGCCAATACAATAGCCAAATGCAATTAATAGGAAAATAGGAAAATAATGATAAGTTTAAATGTAAGAGATAAAATACATAAAAACTTAAAAAACTTGGAAAAAACTAAAAATAAAATAAAATTAAAAGACTGGGATATTTAAAAAATGAAAAATATTTTTAAAAATTAAAATTTTTTTTTGACATTTTGCCTTTTATCATTGCAATATCTGGTGTCCAGTGTATACCATGACATCTTCCCCCTCTCATTCCCCATGTCTCACTATTTTTCATTTTGTTTTCAAAGAAGTTTTAGGTCACAGCAAAGTCACACACAGAATACAAGAGACTATCATATACCCAATGTCCTCCTCCTTTCCTCACCCCATATTAATACCTTTTTATATGTGGATGGTAGCATTATTTTAACTGCTTTACAAAGAGTGAAACATAGTTACTAAACATTGTCAATGGATTACAGTATGGTTTATATTTTAGAACGTACACTTTTATAAATTTTGATGATATTTATTATGTCCTGTGTCTATTACTGTAAGGTAATGAAGAACATTTGCACTGACCACTAAATACCCCCTGCTTGATCTATTCTGTTCCTCCCTCCCCATCAAGCCAGGGCCCACAACGACCCCCTGGCTTGACTCATTGGATGACAAGATTCATAGTTACATGCAACAAGAGGTCTTGACACACTGATTTGTCCTCCCTTATTAGGAACTGCCCTTGCTCTTGAAAGACCACCACCTGTCTATTTCTGAATGAATCAGTCCTCCCACAGATGGGAGTCCAACTCCTTCCTGCTCATTATGTGGGTCTCCACCCGCTTATATAACACATTATGACAGAATGAACACTTACACACTCCTTGGAAGCCTCCTCTAGGTGCAACTTGTCCTGAATGCCTCCACAACCAACACCCTAAGCCAGTGACCCTTTCTTGCCATATTGCCATAAGAGCTTTCCCACCTCTGTACTTTCAACCTCATAGCCACAAAACCCCAGTGTTTATCTGGTCCCTTTCCCAATCTCCCTCCTGTATCCTGAGTCTTCTAACCCACTTTTCCCAATCTACCCACTGGTCAACCCTGCACCACCCAATGCAATAATAACACTACCATACTGCCCTATCCCTTCAATGTTCTACTAGACTCTATCACTTTACCATAGATTACATCCATATGGGTGATGGCTCACAATCTTCTCTTCTCTTTCTCTTTCTCTTTCTTGTAAACCTATCTTTCAGACAGAAGCTCTCTGAGACTGCACAATTTCCTCAATTCATATCAGTGAGTTCATATACTGTTCATCCTTCAATGCTTGGCTTGCTTCACTCAACAGAAGGTCGTCAAGATTCATCCATGTTATCCTGTGCGTTAGCACTTAGTTCCTTCTAACAGTTGAGTAATATTCCATTGTATGTATGTACCACATTTTCTTTACCCATTCATTTGTTGATGGGCACCTGGGTTGATTCCAACTTTTGCCTATATTGAGCAATGCCGCTATGAACATTGGTGTGCATATATCTGTTTGTGTCTTTGCTTTCAGTTCTTCTGGGTATATACCCAGCAGTGGAATCGCTGGATCATATGGAAGATATATTGTTAAGTTTTGGAGGAACCACCAAACTGTCCTCCACAGTGGCAGTGAATAGGGGTTCCCGTTCCTCAACATCCTCTCCAACACTTTTAGTCTGCTGTTTTTTAAATAGCCACCATTCTAATGGATGTAAGATGGTATCTAATTGTAGTTTGATTTGCATTCTCTAATAGCTAGCAATGTCGAGCATCTTTTCATGTGCTTTTTAGCCATTTGTATTTATTACTTGGAGAAGTGTCTTTTCATGACACTTGCCCACTTTTTAAACAGATTGTTTGTCTTTTTATTTTTGAGGTGTAGGATTTCTTTATACATGCCGGATATTAGTCTCCTATCAGATATATGGTTGCCAAATATTTTCTCCCATTGGGTAGGCTGCCTTTTTATTTTCTTGATAACATCCTTTGAGGTGCAAAACAGACTTTAAATGCAAAACTATTGTAAGAGACAAAGACAGAATTTATATAGTAATAAAAGTGATGATCTATCAAGAAGAAAGAATAATCATAAACATTTGTGCACCTAACCAGGGTTTCTCAAAATACATGAGGCAATCACTGAACTAAGTGGAGAAATAGATGCCTCTACAATTATAGTGGGGAATTTCAGTACATCATTATCCTTTAGACATAGCATCTCTACAGAGAATCAATAAAGGAACAAAGACTTTGAATAAAACATTAGAAGATACAGACCTAATACACCCAAGTACAGTGGGATACACATTCTTCTCAAGTGCACATGGATCACTTTCCAGGATAAGCCACATGCTAGGCTACATTATTATTGGAATTATGCAACATAATTTCTCTGACCACAATGGAATGAACCTGGAAATCAGTAAAGGACAGAGAACCAGATTAGGCACAAAGCTATGGAAATTGAACAATACACTCTTGGACAAACAGTTGGTCAAGGAGGAAATCAGAAAAGATATCAGTAACTACCTTAAAATGAATGAAAATGACAACACAACATATCAAAACATATGAAATGCAGTGATAGCTGCAATGAGAGGAAAATTCATAGCCATAAATGCCTATTTTAAAAAAGGAAAAAGAACTAAAGTAAAAAACCCAAGTGCTCACCTGGAGAATTTAGAAAAAGTGCAACAAACTAACCCCAAAGAAAGTAAATGGAAATAAAAAAGATTACATCAGAACTAAATAAAATTGAAAATAAGAAATCACTGAAAAAAATAAACAAAACAAAAAGCTGGCCCTTTGAGAAGATAAAATAACTTTATCTTCTTAGCTAGACTAACAAAACCCTTAGCTAGACTAACAAAGAAAAAATGAGAGAAGATGCAAATACATAAAATAAGAAACAAGGAAGGATATATCAACACTAACCCAACAGAAATAAAGATTATCATAAGAGGATACTTTGAAAAAATATATGTCAACAAGAGTGATAATTTAGAGGAAATGTAAACATTCCTAGAAACTCATAAGCAACCTTCACTGATGAAAGAAGAAATTGATGAACTTAGAAGATCAATCACAAGAAATGAGATAGAATTAGTCACCAGAAACCTCACAGCTAAGAAGAGCTGGGAACAAGATGGCTTCACAGGAGAATTCTACCAAACATTCCCGAAAGAATGAACACCAATCATGCTTAAACTTTTCCAAAAAATAGAAGTGGAGGGAATATTGCCTAACTCATTCTATGATTCCAACATCACCCTAATAACAAAGCCAAACAAAGATGCCACAATAAAACTATAGACCAATTTCTCAAATGAACTTAGATGCTTAAATCCTCAGCAAAGTACTTGATAATTGTATTCAACAACACATCAAATGAATTATACACCTTAACCAAGTGGGTTTCATCCATGGTATGCAAGAATGGATCAACATAAGAAAATCAATCTATGTAATACACTACATAAACAGACCAAAAGAAAAAAGAAAACACAAATGATCATCTCTATAGATGCAGAAAATTTATTCAACAAAATACAACACCCTTTCCTGATAAAAATACACTACAAAAGATAACAACAGAAGCAAATTTCCTCAACATGATAAAGGATATATATGAAAAACCCACAGCTAGCATCATATTCAATGGAGAAATCTTAAAAGCTTTCCCTCTATGATCAAGAACAAGACAAGTATGTCCACTTCCACTGTTCCTATTTAACATTTGTTAGAAGTAGTTACTCGAGCACTTAGAGAAGAAAAGGTTATATAACACACCCAAATAAGAAAGGGAGAAGCAAAAAATTCACTATTTGCAGATGACATGATCTTATACATAGAAAGCCCTGAGAAATTTACAACATGGCTTGTAGGGCTTATAAATTATTTCAATAATGTCACAAGTTTTGAAATCAATGTGCAAAAATCAGTAGCATTTCTGTACACTAATAATGAACAATCTGAGGAGGAAATCAAGAAAAAAATACCATTTACAATAACAACTAAAAGAACAAAATACCTAAGAATAAATTTAACTAAATATGTAAAGACTTATATGAAGAAAACTACAAAATGCTGTTAAAGAAAATCAAAGAAGACTTAAATAAGTGAAAGAATATTCCCTGTTCATGGATAGGAAAACTAAAGATCATTATGATGTCTGTTCTATCCAAACTGATCTACAGATTTAACACAATCCCAATAAGATCAACAGAGCATATTTCACTGAAGTAGAAAAACTATGAAATCTATCTAGAAGGACAAGAGGCCCCAAATATCCAAAGGTCTATTGAAAAAGAAAAATGAAAACGGAGGGTTTAAAACATACCACAAAGCTACAGTGGTCAAAACTCAATGGTATTGCACAAAGATAGACATACTGACCAATGGAACTAAATTGAGAGTTCTGATATAGGCCCTCTCATATACACTCAACTGATCTGCAACAAGGCCACCAAGCCCATTCAAGTGGCAGAGAATGACCTTTTTCAACAAATGGTGCTTGGAGAACTGGATATACATATCCAAAAGAATAATAAAGGAACATCATCTCACACCTGATACAAAAATTAACTCAAGATGGATCAAAGATCTAAATAAAAGAGCCACGACCATAAAGACCTTTGAAGATAATGTAGGGAAGCATATACAGGATCCTATGATAAGAAATGGTTTCATAAATTTCACATCCAAAGCATGAGCAGCAAAAGACAAAATAGATAAATGAGATCTCCTCAAAATTAAAATTTTTTGCACCTCAAAGCAATTTGTCAAGAAATAGAAAAGGCATCCTACTCGATGGAAGAAAATATTTGGTATCCATGTATCTGATAGAAACCTAATATTATGCATATGTAAAGAAATCCTACACCAAGAAAATTAAAAGACAACAAACAATTTTAAAAAAATAGGGAAGTGATTTGAATAGACACTTCTCCAAGAAATACAAATGGCTAAAAAGAACATGAAAAGATGCTCAATATCACGAGCTATTAGGGAAATGCATATCAAAACTACAGTGATATATCTTATACCTATTAAACTGGTGGCTATTGAAAAAACATAGGACTAATAGTGTTGGAGAGGATTTGGAGGAATAGGTACTCTCATCCACTGCTGGTGGGAATGTAGAATGGTGCAGCCATTGTGGATCACAGTTTGGCAGTTCCTCAGAAAACTAACTATAGAACTGCCATATGATACGGCAGTTCCCCTGCTGGGTATATAGCCAGAAGAATTGAAAGCAAGGACATGAACAGATATATGCACACCAATGTTCATAGCTGCATTATTCACTTTTGCTAAAAGTTGGAATCAACCCAAATGCCATTCATTAGATGAATGTAAAAACAAATTGTGGTATATACATAGAATGGAATATTACCTAGCTGTAAGAAGAAATACAGCATTAACCCACAGGATAGCATGGACAAATCTTGATGGCTTTTTGTTGAATGAAGCAAGCCAGGCACTGAAGAACAAATATTACATTACCTCACTGTTATGAATTAGACAAATTGAGAAGACTTAGAGCTAGAATCTGGAAGACAGGCTTACAGGAAATAGAAAGGGAGAAATTTGTGAGCCAAAGCTCATATGGGCAAAATCTATGATAAGGTGGAAGAGTTTAGTTGTACAGTGGAGGGGCATGACAGTGGTATAATGAAACTGTTGGGTTGAGTGGTATTGGTTTGTCAGGGGGGTGGGGTGGGGAAGGTAAGTTGAACTGTCCATGGAACAGGGTGGGAGTGTTGTGGGTAAACACTGGGAATTTGCAGGGTTCATGGTTGAAACTACAATGTTGGAAATGGTCTGTTGGCAATTTGGCAAGTGAGGGTTGCTGGTTTGGCGTGTTGGATTTGGGGGTCATTCAGGACAGGGGGCACCTGGGCAGGATTCTAGGGCATGTGTGAGTTTTCATCTTGCCATAGTGTGTTATATCAGTGGGTGGAGACCCACATAATGAGGAGCAAGCTGGTGGACTCCCACCCTGGGGAGGCCCATTATGTTCTCAAATATAGGAGAAAGAGTCTCTCAATGGCATGGGTGGTGCCTAATAGGGGAGGACAGACCAGTTTGTCAGGCCCTCAGTGTTGTTGGAAGTAACTATGAATCTTGTCCTTTAAGGAGTGAAGCCCAGTGGCTGTTGCAGGTCCTGAGAGGAGGGGGAAGGAGGAATAGAATAGATGGAACAGGGGTTTTTTGGGGGCTATGGAAGTGTTCTACCTGATCTTGCTATAATGGCTACAGGTCATGTTAAACTACATCAAAATTTATAAAAGTGTATGGTCCAAACTGTACACCATAATTTAAACCATTGACCATGGTTTGTAGCTATGTTTCAATATTTGTTCATCAGCCATTACAAACGTACCTTCCACATATAAAATGTTATTAATAGCAGAAGGGGGGAAAGGGGGAGGATGTTGGGTATATGGGCATCCAATGTATTTGGTATGTGACTTTTCTGTGAACTAAAACTTTTTTGAAACAAAATGAAAAAAGTAAGACACTGGGGAAATAAATGCTAGAAAATATCCCTCTACATGTAGGACAACAGATCTTACAGTGATGAAAGGCAAAATGTAAAAAAAAAATATTTTTTTCATTAGTTTCTATTATCCCAAATTAAAAAAAAAATTTTTTTTGTATTTTATTTCTTATTTTTAAAACTATCATTATTCTTTCATTTTCTCATTACTTGTATTTGGCTATTTTATTGGCTTCATTTTTGAAGAAGTTTTGGATCACAGAAGGGTTACAACTGTGGCAGGGGAGGATCATTGGTGTGAGGTGTCAGTGATGGGGGATACATGGGAGGAAGCTCACCTGGGCATACATATAAGACATGTATATGTGATCAAATGTTCATGGGTCATTGTCTCGGTGGGCGGAGATTCACACAATAACCGAAGGAATATCAAATTCCCATCCTGTGGAGCTCTGTCACATCCTCTAATGGAACACCAAAAATCCCCTGAGTTCAGGGGCAGTGACTAGTGAAGGAGGATTGTCTATTGATGGGCCCTTGATATTGATAACTATGCTTATGAAACTTTACTCTTGAAATGAAAATTTAGCCTAGTATTATAAAGTGCCTAAGATTTGCCTCCTGGGAGCCTCCTTGTTGCTCCAATGTGGCCTCTCTCTAGCAGAACTCAGCATATAAATACATTAACTTCCCCCCAGCATGGGTCATGATCCCTGGGGATGAGCCTCCCTGGCACTGAAAGATTACTACCAAGCACCAACTAGCAATGCAACTGGAAAAAGACCTTGACCAAAAGGGGGAAAATGTAAAGACAAATGAGTTTATATGGCTAAGAGACTTCAAAGTGAGTGGGTAGGTCATTCCAGAGGTTACACTTCTGCACATCTCAGCAGGATCTCATTGATTGGCAAAATAGATACTACCCCAAATATTTAGGCTCCTGAGGGCTCTGGACGCATCCAGACATTATAGTTAGGGCAGATAGCTCAGGAACTTGGTGCCTTGCCAGTGGGCCCTACTTTGGAATTTATGCTCCCCAGTGTGACAGAGTTTTACTCAGTTGTGGTTTCCCTACCTATGGCTCTTTTGTTCTTCTATTTGAACCTATAATTAATACTAGAGTTGGTATGTGTACATCCAAGAGACTTAAACATTTGGGCTGTCCATGTGCCAGCTTGGCCTCAAATCTCAATGGAGTTGCAAAAGCTACTCTCCAGTTCATTGGTCTCACCCAGGACAACTAACAAGGAGGTGATGATAGACAACTACCAGACCAAGTAACCAAGAGAGTCTCCAATGCAAGCAAGAGTGTCCCCATCCATTAGCCCTAATGGAACACAGCCCTCTCTTAATTAAAGGTGGAGTGCACATCACTATCCCTGATTCCTCAGGATTGGGGAATGTACTATGGGCACAAGTAGACTTACTTTGTATTCTACTATAGATTTATTTTGATTCCAACAATTGAAGAAATTTTATTATTGATGTGGAGGCAGTGGTCCCTGGAGGTTCTGAGGGAAGGGAGAAGAAAAACAGGTGTAATGCAGGGGCATTTTCTGGACTTGGTAATTGTCCTAAATGACATTGCAATGACAGATAAAGGCCATTATATATCTTGCCATAATCTACAGAATTGGGTGGAAGAGAGTGTAAACTACAATATAAACTTTAATCCATGCTTAGTGACAATGCTCCAAAATGTGTTCATCAGTTGCAATGAATGTACCATACTAATGAAGGATGTGTTAATGTGCGAAAATGTGG
Organism: Tolypeutes matacus; assembly: GCA_026826555.1. NCBI lineage: Eukaryota > Metazoa > Chordata > Mammalia > Cingulata > Chlamyphoridae > Tolypeutes > Tolypeutes matacus. The sequence goes on along the minus strand of JAKSZT010054155.1, from coordinate 999,105 downwards.
GAGATGTGGAAAGCAAGGCATAAGAGAATCCCTTATATTTTTTTATATAACCTAAGTATCTTTTGTAAAAATAGGTGTAATGTGGTATTTTCAAGACATTGGAATTGTCCTGAATGATATTGCAGTGATAGATACATGTTATTATGTATCTTTTCATAACTTACAAAAATATGTGGAAGAGAGCTTAAAGTATAATATAAACTATAATCCACACTTAGTGGCAATGCTCCAATATTTGTTCATCAATTGTAACAAATATATCACACTACTGGAGGATGTTGTTAGTGTGGGAAAGTGTGGGAGGGGTATGGTGTGGGGCATATGGGAATCCCCTACACTTTTTATGTAACATTTATGTAAAGTAAGTATTTTTAAAAAAATATTACCTTATTTCAAGATTTACTATTAAACTACAAATATCAAAATTGTGTGGTATTACAATATAAGATGTTGATGGAAGGGTGATGTTGGGAATTGTGCACATTATGCATGATTGTTTAGCTCACAACTTCTCTAATAAACAGTGGGGAAAAAACATTTAATTGTGCAGGGAAGAGTGTAAACTCTAATGTGAACTGTATTTCATGGTTAGTAGCAATGCTTCAATATGTGTTCATCAATTGTAATGAATGTTCTTCACTAATGAAAGATGTTGATAATGTGAAAAAGTGTGGGAGGGGGAGTGGTTGGAGCATATGGAAATCCAGTATATTTTTGATGTGTCATTTATGTAATCTAAAGCTTCTTTTAAAATTAAAAAAAAACCTTTTAAATAAAGAAGCAAAAAATATCAGGAAAAGGAGCTGTTGTAGCTCAGTAGTTGGTAGCCTGCTTCCCATGTACAAGGTCCCATGTTCGATACTCAGTACTTTCTAAAAACAATCAATCAAAAAAATAAATAAATGAAAAAACCCACTTGGAGGAGCTGGTGTAGCTCATTAGTTGAGGTCCCAAGTTCAAACCCTGGCCCTGCTAACTCAAAAAATAAAAATTAAAAAAATTTTTAAAAAATCAAGCAGCTGCCCAGTTTGATCTACATGCCTTAGTTTGAAGATCTGTGCCTTAGTAGGTTTCTCTTCCATTCTTCCTTGTGGATACACAAAACCCTTTTGGTGGTTCTCATATCTCCATCTGATTCACCAATTTCCCTAACTTGGGATCAAGTTCCGATTCTGTCATGTCTTTCAGTGTGGACTTGAGTTACCAACTCTGTTTCCTTAAGCCTGTGATGCCTGACATGTGGCAGTCAGAATTCCTATGTCATTATATAACACATCTAAGCTCTTCCTTTGCTTTGTCAGGTTACTGTAATCATTCACTTTTAATTTTTTTTTTAACATCTTCTTTCCTGACCCAACATTTTTTACCTAGCCTACATCTATTCATCCTGTATATCTCAGCTTCAACCCAATTCCCTCAGAGAATGCTTCCTAATGATCTAAATTGCCTATATTTCCTATAGCCAGAGTAGGGTGTAGATCCAGCTAAACGTTCTCATAGCTCCACTTCCTCCAATCATAAAACTCATCAATGATTGTAACTATTGTTTATCAGCCTTCCCCTCTTAACTAGCATCTCCATAAAGACTGAGTCAATTTAGTTTAATTACAATTGAATCTTTGGAACAAAATTCATATCCTGATACAGGGGAGACAATTTATATTTTTAAATTAATGATAAATTAATGTATTCATCTATTCTTTTTTGTTTTGTTTATTAAGTAGTCTTATTAAGATATATTCACATACCATAAGATCTGTCCAAAGTGTATAATCAATGGCTTTTAGTATGATCACAATGGTGTACATTCATCATCTCAAAAATTTTTGAAAAATTTCATTACTCCAAAAAGAAAGACTCCACACCCCTTAGCATTCCTTCCTCAACCCTAAATAACCACTAATCTAATTTCACCTTTATAAATTGATTTATATTTACATTTTATATAAATGGAATCATACAATATATAGTACTCTATATCTTTTCTCCTTCACCTAGTATAATTTTTTTTGTCTGATATTAACATTTTGTGGTACTAGCATATATTTACTAGCCTTCAAAGTAAAAGGAACTTATATATGCCATTTTACTAATATTCATATTTCACATAATGTATTTATATTTCACATAATATATTTAGTTCATAATAGGGAAGCATACAGAATTTGTCCTTTTGTGTGTGGCTTACTTCACTCCAGATAATGTCCTCAAGATACATCCATGTTGTCATATGTTTCACAACTTCATTTCTTCTTACCAATGCATAATATTCCATTGTGTGCATCCAAAGCTCAATATATTCTTAAATCTCTTTCTCTCTCTTAGCTGCTGGCTCCACACAGACAAAATATTTATATGGACATCCCTTGGACCAGTCTGTGCCAACTTTTTTCTGAATAATTATATCACAATATCCTTACTGGCCAGCTAAATGTCATTCAAAGAGCAGGGCATATACAGAGGTCACAAGTAGGGTGACCTTTCACTCCACATTGCCTAGGACTGACAGGGTTCCTGGAATTTGGGACTTCCACTTTTAAAACCAGGACTGACAGATTTCCCAAGATATGGGACCACAGTTCTAGAATCAAGAAAGTCCAAGGAAGGCTGGGATGAGTTGGTCATCCCTGAGTTACTGGATGTTTGGCCTGATTTTCTATGCCTGCTGTGGAATACAAAAGCTTCTGGCATGATGAGTTAGGTGTGGAGAGGGCTAGAAGGAAGGTTTTGAAGCTGTGGAATTAATTCAGTGCACTCTCTTAACTGACTGCGGGGCTTCTGACACAAAGTATCAGAAATGAGTTGGTTTTTATAATGAGAATTTTATTTGGGGTAAAAGTTTACAGTTCCAAGGTTGTGAAATGTTCAAATCAAAACAGCTCAATCCTCTTACTAGAGTTCTTTATAAACTGAAATTGGCAGAGCCACAAAAACAAAGAGAAACCCTTGGAAACACAGAGAGAAGAACCCAGTTGCCAGAAGCTGAAATCAGTAAAACACAGAAGCTGAGAGAAGGTCACTGAAGACAAAAACTGAAAGCAACAAGGCCTGGAGGAGAGGGGAGAGATGAGCAGACTACCATGTACCCAATCGCCCACAGCTGCAGCTTGGGTAGAAAGCACATCTTAATGATGTCTTGATTTGGATACTTTCACAGCCCAAGAACTGTAAACTTATAAGTTAATAAATCCCCACTGTAAAAACAGAACAAAAGAAAAACCAAAGCACCATCAAAAATGCTTTCTTACCAAAGTCAGCTATTGGTGATCCTAGTGTATTGCCATATCATGAGGCAAGATGGCAGCCAATCTCTGCTGAGGTCTCTGCTTTCCACTCCAGAATCTATTGTCTCCCAGAGCTCAGTTGTGGGCAACGAGGCATAGGGCTTGTCTCTTTCCAGGCCTCCTCTCTCAATCTTACCTGCTCCACTTCCTTCCCAAGTTCAACTGTGGGCTATCAGGGCTTTTCTCTTCAGCCTTGAGCAGCTCCATGGGCCCAGCCTCTTGGAGACTTCATGCTTCAGCTTCAGCTGCTAGCAATCCTCAAGTCCTCTCTCTTAGATGACCAGGTCAAAATGGCAGCTTCCTTTCTCTATCTGTCTCTTCTTTGTGTTTTGTTTTATATAAGGCATAGCAAGGGGGCAGATACCCAAACTGAATCTCACCTCACTGATGTCCAATCAAAAGTGATCTAATCAGGTGTTCTAATCCAGGTACCTTAACAGAATCCAATGTAATCAATTGTTCTCACACCCACAGCAATGAATTAGTTCACAAACTCTCTTTTTGTGATTCACAAATTCACCAAATTCAAACTGTCACATATTACCTTGTGGGATTTCTGCAGATTAATCTGGCTTTCTGATGACCTTCCAGTTTGTGAAAAACAGGGTCTCCTTCCTCTATAGTGATGTCTCCACTTTCCAGAACAAGACGTAAGATGGAACAGAAGCACACATGATCCAGGAACAAGTGCATGTGGCTATGAGCTCCTGATCTACCGTATCAGAGCTTCTGCAGGGACCCAGATGAAAGAAGTGTGGCCAGCACATCTTCCATACCCAGCCCAGATACTGTGGTTTGCTGCTGACACCCAAGCAAAATTGTTCCCCAGCATGAAACTTCCTTAGCTGAAAAGATAATTGACTTTGTGTTAAAAGACAGAGACATTTTGTTGGTCCTATGACAAAGGTCCAAGGAACATGTATATCTTTGTGAAGCAGTAAGGAATATAATATATAACTGGTCCCACAGCATACACTTTCATGTACTGCCCCTGAATTTATGCTTTTCCTTCTACCCACTCTACTCCCCAAATGGTTCAAATCATTTTAAATATCCACATATCACCTTCTCTGGGAGACTTTGGCTATCTTTTACTTTCTTCACTTTTTCACCAAATTAATGACTTCTGGGCAAAGATACTCAAGGAGTACATGGAGCAGGAGAGGATGGAAAGGGTTCTAGATGCAAGCCAACTGTGTTAGCTTGCAATGCACAAATATAAATGACTATTTGCTTATGTCTTTCTACTAGACTGTAAGGTCTTTGAAGGCAGAAATCTTGCCTTTTTTATTCTTGTACCCAGAGTACAGCACAGAGCCAGGGGCACAGTGTATCATCAATAATGTTCCATTTACTGTCCCAACATTACTGAGTAATGTCCCAGCATTGTGGCATGGAATTAGGAATCTTCATGGAACACCATTAGTCTCCTTGGTCTAAGACAAAATACCATCCTAGACCCAAGTGGTATTTATTTTGGGAGACTCTTTGAGAGTAAAGTTCAAAGCAATGAGAACTCATCACCAGGGGAGGAGGACAAGGATTTCCATGGGATAGAGATAAAAACAGCCTTAATTTGGGCACTTGGGCATAACATAGGTCTCCTTTCTCATTCTTCCCAGGGTACTGGCATTTAAAGCGATAACTCAGCTCTTCATCCTGGAATGCACATGGTGTCTGGGCATCCTTCAGGTGCCCATGTCATGGCCTACCTCTTCACCATCATCAATAGCCTGCAGGGCATCTTCATCTTCCTGGTTTACAGTCTTTTCAGCCAGCATGTGACACTTCCTAGTTCCATCCAGGACTCCTCCCACCCTTGCTATGGGTTAACCCAGAGCATGTTTTGCCACTGCAGTTCTGGGGTCAATACAGGAACTAGTCCAATGGGATCTGGAGAATTGAAAGCTGAGTCTGAGAAGTAAACAGTCACCAACAGGGTCATATCTGATGCCTCCAAATCCAGCATGGTAAGTTCCTCCCCAGAGCACTTCAATAATTGGTTCACTTCAGCAGCACATGCCTATCACACTGGCTGGCTTGTGTCTATAGTGGGTGGTACTCCAGTGCTCCTCACACTCCATTTAATGCATGTCTTACTCTAAGGTGGTTCTTTCTTATTCATGAAGTTCTTTGCTTTCACTCTCACATTCAACTCTGCTTACCTGGACCTTTGCACATGGCTATCACCTTATTCCCCACACATACTGAGCATCCACTTTGTTCCATACCAGTTGTGTGTACTGTTTCACTTTATTTGGGAGAGAAGATATAAAATGCTCTTAAGTAAAGAAGGATGTTATGGCAAGCTAAATAAGAAGGAGCCAAAGATCTGAAGTAGTGATGCAGAAGATTTATCACACAGTCATGCCATATCAGCCCAAAGTAAAGAGCAATAAAAACATGGCATATTGGTATATGTAGTAATAAAAGTAAAGTGAAAGAAGTATTAATTTGAATTTCTGGCTGTAAAAGCCTTTAAAAGTATGCAACCTTAAAAATAGGTGTTCAAACAAAACCCGTACCTGAAAGTACATGGAGCATTATTTGCAATAGTCCAAAGATGGAAACAACACAAATGTCCATCAACTGATAAATGGATAACAAAATGTAGCATATGCATCCAATGGGATATTATTCAGTCACAAAAAGGGATGAAATATTGGTCTATGCTACAACATGGGTGAACATTGAAAACATTATGCTAGGTCAAAGTAGCTGCATGCAAAAGGCCACATATTATATGATTACATTTATATGAAAATTCCAGAACAGGCAAATCCATAGAGACAGAAAGCAGATTAGCAGTTGCCAGGGGTGGGGGAAGAAGGTAATGGGAAGTGACTACTTAAAGGGTACAGGGTTACCTTTTGAAGTGATGAAAATGTTTTGGAACCAGTTAATTGTGATGGTTGCACAGCACAGTCAATGCACTAAATGCCACCTAATTGCACACACTAAGTGGTAAAAATGGTAACTGTTATTTTATGTGTATATCACTACAATAAAAATACTCTGCAATAGTTCTTGGTATTTTCAGCATCCTCAAACATAGCAAAATCCAAGTGGAAGTTCACAAAGGGTGTAAGGCCCCTCTTCCTATTAGGGAACTTTCCTTGCCACTCAGTTTCTCCAGTGAGCCAGGTGTTTTACTGAAGTTATTTACTTTGAGGGTGGGGTATATGTGCCTGCCATTCCCAGCCACAGGGTTGAGTAAATGATGGTTTTCCTCTGGTCTCTTTGTCTCTCTGTCCCTTTCCCTCATGGACAATGTGCAGCACTTTCCTGTTCTGCAGTTCCCCCAACCAGGTCCCACAGGTAACTTTTTGCCCTTCCTCCATTGATTTCTGTGAGGAGTTGAGGTCTGCCTACCTACTTTTATGCTATCTTCCCAGGAATCCCTAAAATTGCTTTTCAACCAAATTTCCTCATCATTCAAGTTATAAATCACTTTTCATACATATTGCCACTTATTTTCATGCCTCTGTTTTCCTCACTGTGTCTTTCCCTCATTTTGACTTCTGGGCTTTATCTGTCATATTTTATTTTCACCATTCTTTTGAGACTTTGGCTTATTTTTACTGATATAATCTTCATTTCTAGACTCTCTTCCAAGCCTCTCTCTCCTGTCTTTCCTTTTCTAATGGTATCACATACTTTAGTATTTCCTGGAAAGCCAGTCTCTTCATTACAAACTCTGTAAGTTTCTGCTTATCTGTGAATATTCTAAACTCGCCCTCATTTTTGAGACAGTCTTCCCAGATATAAGATTCTTGGCTGGAAGTTTTCTCTTACAATATCTTAAATATATCATACCACTGTCTTCTTGACTCCATGGTTTCTGATGAGAAATCAGCATTTAATCATATTGGGTATCCCTTATATGATATGAATTGCTTCTCTCTTGCTGCTCTCAAAATTCTGTCTTTGACATTTCACATTCTGAATAGTATGTGTCTCAGTGTTAGTCTATTTGGATTTATTCAGATCGGTGTACATTGTGCTTCTCTATTTCCTTCAATAGAGTTGGGAAATTTTCTACCACTATTTCTTCAAGTATTCCTTCTGCACATTTTCCCTTCTCTTCTCCTTCTGGAAAACCCATGCCACATATGTTTGCACATCTTTTGCTCTTGTTTAGTTCCCTGAGATCTTGTTCAATTTTTCCATTCTTTTCTGTATCTGTTCTTTTGTACATTTACTTTCAGAGATCATTTCTTCAAGCTCACTAATCCTTTACTCTGCTTCCTCAAATTTGCTGTTATATGATTCCACTGTATTTTTAATTTCTTTTACTGCACCTTGCATTCTCATCGGATCTGCTACATTTCTAAGTATGCTTTCAAATTCTACTTTGTGCTCATCAAATGTCTTTTTAATATCCTTAATCTCTTTGTCCATCTCATTGACTTTATTAAGGAGATCTGTTTGAACATCTATGATGAGTTGTCTCAACTCCTTTATATTATCTGGAGGCTTATCTATTTCCTTTAACTGGGCCATGTCTTCCTGTTTCTTGGTATGGATTGTGATTTTTTGTTGATATCTTGGCATTTGGCTTATTAGATATATTTATTCTGCATGCAGTTTCTCTCTTTAGTTTAGGGGCTTTCTTGCCCTTTCTCCTTTGCTGTTTGTATAATAGGGGCTGAGGGTGTATTTGGTGCTGTAAACTGTGGAGACTCAAGCTGCCCTCATGGCCTCAGGGATGTATGATGCTTCTCCCACCTTTCTCCTTTGCCAGGGGTAGGGACAGAGCCACAGCTGTGTGCAATAATCCAAGTCATGCAGGCCTAGACTGTAGTTGCCCAGAGAGACTGATGATGCTTCATGCCCCTTTCTCCCCTGCCTGGGGTGGAGATGGAGCTGTAGGTGTAGGCAGCAATCTATGTCATGCAGGTCCAAAATGACTGCAGTTGACTTCAGACTATTCAGTATGTGCCAGCCGAATGTACCTGCAGTTATCTGGAGAGGCTGGTGCAGGTCCTGTCAGCTTCCTCCCTGCAAGAGGTGGGGCTGGGGCTTAGGCTAGATCTGCAATCCAATCTGAAGGGAAAGAATCCTGTCCCTACCAGCATTGTGATTTTCAGTGAGACTCACTACCCCTCATGTTGGGGACAGAGTTAAAATGGTGGCTATCGGCCTTTTTCTGACTTGGACAGGTTCCAACTTTAGCTGTTCTTAGGATTATACTTTAGCCGCTGACTTTACTAATCAGTAGCTTAAGTTGGTGCCCAACTTTCTCTTCCTCCCCTGTTTTTGGGAAGTGGAATTTCCAATCCCAGCTACAGAATATCTCTCAGGCAGCTTGTGCTGCCAGTGGAAAATGGGCACCAGCCTCTGTGATGTGGAATGCACTACTCACGCAAGTTCACTGCAGATAGGCAGTCTCCTTCCATTCTTTCAAGGATGTTGCAGGATGCTCTTCTGGTGGTCTTGTCCCCCAAATAGGTGCTTTAGATAGCTCTGGGTGATTACTAGCTGCCCTGTAGCATGCACTGACTCTAGGAGCTACTTACTCTTCCACCATCTTGCTGGTTGTCTCTGTATCCCATAAGTTTTGATAAATTGTGTTCTTATTTTCATACATCTCCATATATTTACTAATTTCACTTAAAAATTCTTCTTTGGCCCACTGGTTGTTTAGGAGTATGTTTTTCAGACTTCACACCTTTGCAAATTTTCCCTTTCTCATCTATTATTGATTTCCAGTTTCATTCCATTATGATCTGTGAAGATGATTTGCATCATTTCAACAATTTTATGTTTATTGAAACTTGTCTTGTGACCTAATGTGTGATCTATCCTACAGAAAGATCTATGAGCACTTGAGAAGAATGTGTACCCACTGATTTGGGATGCAACATTCTATATATATCTGTTAGGTCTACTCATTTATCAAAGTGTTCATGTTCTCTGTTTCATTATTAATCTTCAGTCTACTTGTTCTATGTAATGATATGAGTGATGTGTTGAAGTCTCCAACTATTATTGTAGATTTATCTATTTCTCCCTTCAGTTTTGTCAGGATTTGCCTCATATATTTTGGGGCACTCTGCTTAGGTACATAGATATTTGAGACTGTTATTTCTTTCTGGTGGATTGACCCTTTTATTAATATATGATGGCCTTCTATATCTCACATAAATTTTCTCTTGCTGCTCATGCTTTGGCTGTGAAGTTCTTCCTATTGCAAGATCCTGTAGATGCTTCACCACATTATCTTCCAAGGTCTTTATGGTCTTGGATCTTATATTTAGATCTTTGATCCATCTTGAGTTGATTTTTGTATAAGATGTGAGATGGTGTTCCTCTCTCATTCCTTTGGATATGGATATCCAGTTCTCCATGCACCACTTGTTTAAGAGGCCATACTCTCCCAACTGAGTGGGCTTGGGGGCCTTGTTGAATATCAGATGACTGTATATGCAAGGATTCACATCAGGAGTCTCAATTCAGTTCTATTGATCAATGTGTCTATCTTTGTACCAATATCATATGGTTTTCACCACTGTAGCTTTGTAGTATGTTTTAAAGTCAGGTAGTGTGATACTTCCACTTCATATTTCTTTTTCAATATGTCTTTGTTTATTCAGGGCCTCTTACCCTTCCAAATAAATTTTTTAGTTAGTTTTTCCAATTCCTTATAAAATACAGTGTTGATTTTTATTGGGATTGCATTAAATCTGTGGATTAGTTTGGGTAGGATATACATCTTGATGATGTTTTTGTTTAATCTTCCTATCCATGAACAGGGAATATTCTTCCATTTATTTAAGACTTCATTGATTTCCTTTAACAGCATTGTGTAGTTTTCTGTATATAAGTCCTTTACATCTTTAGTTAAATTTATTCCTAGGTATTTGATTCTTTTAGTTACTATAGTAAATGGTATTTTTTTCTTGATTTCCTCCTCAGATTGTTCATTATTGGTGTACAAAAATGCTACTGATTTTTGGGCGTTGATCTTATAGCCTGCAAAGTTATTGAACTCACTTATAAGTTTTAGAAGCTTTGTTGTAGATTTCTCAGGGCTTTCTATGTATAGGATCATGTCATCTGCAAATAATGACATTTTTCCTTCTTCTTTTCCAATATGGATACCTTTTATATCTTTTTCTTGCTTCAGTGCTGATGCAAGAATTTCTAAGACAATGTTAAATAGGATTGGTGATGGTGGGCATCCTTGTCTTGCTCCCAATCTCAGAGGGAAGGCTTTTAGGATTTCACCATTGAAGATGATGTTAGCTTTGGGTTTTTTACATATACCCTTTATCATGTTCAGAAAGTTTCCTTCTATTCCTATCTTTTGCAGTGTTTTTATCAGGAAAGGGTGCTGTATTTTGTCGAGTGCTTTTTCTGCATCTATAGAGATGATCATGTGATTTTTTTTTCTTTCAATCTGTTTATGTGGTATATTATATTGATTGATTTTCTTATGTTGAACCATTCTTGCATACCCAGGATGAATCCCAATTGGTCATGGTGTATAATTCTTTTGATATTTTGTTTAATGTGATTAGCAAGTATTTTGCTTAGGATTTTAGCATCTAGGTTCATTAGGGAAATTGGTCTGCAATTTTCCTTTCTTGTGGTATCTTTGGCTTTGGTATTAGGGTATGTTAGCATCATAGAATGAGTTAGGCAATGTTCTTTCTACTTATATTTTTTGGAAGAGTTTAAGCAGAATTGGTGTTAGCACTTCCAGAATGTTTGGTAAAATTCACCTGTGAAGCCATCTGGTCCTGGGCTCTTCTTAGTTGGGAGGTTTTTGATGACTGAGTCCATCTCTTTACTCGTGATTGGACTGTTGAGCTCATCAATTTCTTCTTTTGTCAATGTAGGCTGTTAGTGAGTTTCTAGTAATTTGTCCATTTGCTCTAAATTATCATTCTTGCTGGCATATTAATTTTCAAAGTATCCTCTCATGATACTCTTTATTTCTGTGCGATCAGTAGTGATATCCTCTTCTTCATTCCTTATTTTGTGTATTTGTATCTGCTCTCCCTTTTTCTTTGTTAGCCTGGATAAGGGTTTGTCACTTTTACTGATCTTCTCAAAGAACAAGCTTTTGGTTTTGTTTATTTTTTCTAGTGCTTTCTTATTTTCTGTTTCATTTAGTTCTGCTCTAATCTTTGTTCTTTCTTTCTTCTTCCTTTGTGGTTAGTTTGTTATTGTTTTTATGATTCCTCCAGGTGTGCATTTAGGTCTTCAATTTTAGCCTCTCTTCTTTTTTAGTGGATGCATTTATGGCTATGAATTTCCCTCTCAGTACAGCTTTGGCTGCATCCCATAGGTTTTGATATATTGTGTTGTCATTTTCATTCAATTCGAGGTAGTTACTGATTTCTTTTGAGATTTCCACTTTGACCCACTCTTTCTCTAAGTGTGCATTGTTTAGCTTCCATATCTTTGTGCCTAATCTGGTTCTCTGGCCCTTAGTGATTTCCAATTTCATTCCATTGTGGTCAGAGAAATTAGTTTGTTTAATCTCAATCTTTCTGAATTCATTGAAAGTTTTTCTGTGGCATAGCATGTGGTCTATCTTGGAGTTTGATACATGTGCACTCAAAAAGAATATATATCTCGCTGTATTTGTGTGTAACATTCTGTATATATCTATTAGGTCCAGCTCCTCTAATATATTATTCATAGTCTTTGTTTCTTTATTGATTCTCTGTCTAGATGTTCTATCTAATGGTGATAATGGTGTATTAAAGTCCCCCACTATAAATGTAGAGGCATTTATTTCTCCACTTTGGTTTTCCAGTATTTGCCTCATGTATTTTGAGGCACCCTGATTTGGTACATAAATATTTGTGATTGTTCTCTTTTCTTGGAAGATTACCCCTTTTACTGATATGTAGTGTTCATCTTGTCTCTTACAATAGTTTTGTATTTAAATCTATTTTGTCCAATATTAGGATAGCTACTCCTGCCCTTTGTTGGTTATTGTTTGCTTGTAAAATTGTTTTCCAGCCATTCACTTTCAAGCTCCTTGAATCCCTGTGTCTAAGATGGGTTTCTTGTAGACAGCATATAGATGGATCATATTTCTTTATCCATTCTGCCAATCTGTGTCTCTTAACTGGTGAGATTAATCCATTAACATTCAGAGTTATTTCTCTCAATGAATTTCTTATATCAGCCATATTTTCTTTGGGTTTATGTATGTCATATTTTGTTTTTATTTTTCTTTTTGTCTTTTTAGTTTTTCTTACACTCTCCTCCAACTCTCTCACTCCTGTTTTTTCCTTTCAACTTTGAACTTCCTTTAGTATTTCTTGAAGTGCAGGTTTCTTATTGGAATATTCTCTTAATTTATGTTTATCTGTGAATATTTTGAACTCTTCATCATTTTTGAATGTTTGCTTTGCTGAATAGAGAATTCATGGCTGGAAGTTTTTTTCTTTTAGTACCTTGACTATGTCATACACCTCTCTTCTTGCCTCCATGGCTTCAGATGTGAAATCAGCACTTAATCTTATTGTGCTTCCCTTGTATGAAATGATTCCCTTTTCTCTTACTGCCTTGAATATTTTCTCTTTGTCTTGAGCATTGGACAGTTTGACAAATATATGTCTTAGAGTAGGACTTTTGGGATTTATACTATTTGGAGTTTGCTGTGCTTCCTGGACATGTTTATCCATCTCCCTCAATAGGGTTGGGAAGTTTTCAGCCATTATTTTCTTCTGCTCCCTTTCTCTTCTCTTCTCCTTCTGGGATGCCTATAATGCATATGTTTGCATGTTTTGTGTTGTCAGTTAACTCCCTAAGTCCCTGCTGGATTTTTTTCTATCTTTTAATCTATCTGTTCTACTCTCTGTTTGATTTCAAATGTACTGTCTTCTACATCACTAATTCTTTCTTCTGCCTGTTTAAATCTGCTGCTATGTGAATGCAGCATCTTTTTTATTTCTTGGATTGTGCCATTCATCACCATCATATCTGTTATCTTTTTATGTATGCTTACAGTTTTTTCAGTATGTTTTCCCAGTGTCTTCTTAATCTCTTCCTTCACTTCATTAAGTTGTCCATGATATTTGTTTGGACAGCTTTGATTAGTTGTTCAATGTTCTGCATCTCTTCCTCATTTTGGAATGGTCCATGTCTTACTGTTTCTCAGGGTGGTTTGCAATTTTTTTTTTTGCCCTCTTGTCATCATTTTATCTTGATGGATTTATTCAGTTGATTAGCTTCTCTCTCTGCTTTAGGGTTTTATTTTGCTGGTGGTTCTGTGTGTGTGTTAAGTTTTCTCTCTCACACTTTGTTCTACTTGTATTTCCTTGTTTTTTTCTATGTTCCCTTGAAGAAAAAAGATTAGGGCCAGAGGAATCGAAAGAGGTAAGAATGGAAAAATGATAATATTGATAAAGTTAGAAGAATGGCTATATCAGATTTTGTGAAATGAATATTTAACTCATGTAAGCTGTGTAGTGTAATGGGGGAAAAAGTGGAGTACTTATAATGGAATGAGAAACCAAATAGAGAAAAATACAGAATGATTAAAAGGCCAGAATGATGAGGAGAGAGGGAAAGAGTAAAGAAAGGGCTGAAAGGAAGAAGTTAGTAATAATACTAAAAAAGAAAACAGAATAGACAAATAGAAATTGACACCCATGAAGTTGGGGACTAATGAAAAAAGGTGGAATATAGAGCCACAACGGAAAGCAGAAGGTGGAAAGATGAAGGAAGGAAAAGAGATAATGTTGTTAGGCAAATTCAATATACACAGAGAATGGAAAATCAAGGAAGAAGAAGCACAGCAAAGAAGAAACAAGGTAGCAGTACCTAATTTAAAAAAAGGAGGGTGGGGAGGAAAGCGGAAAGAAAAGCAAGAAACAAACAAACAAAGAAAAACCAAACACACAAGCATGCAGTCAAACAAAGCTAAGGAAGAACAACATTCCTTCTTGGGCCCTTGAGGAGCCTCTCAGCCTGCGTTCATCAATCAATTACCATGCAGCCTTCTCTCTGCAGGTTTTGAGGCAGATTGTAGTGATTAAATTAAATTACAAAAAAAAATATTTTTTTTGAAGAAATTAGGGACCCACAAGAAGGCCTCTTCTGGACCACCTCCTCCACCGAGGGGTCCCTAAATATGCTTGTGGAAACTTATCACACACTTCCCAATGCCTGCCCTCCCCCCCAGGGGAGCTGAGACTCTGACACTCAGAGCAGAATTATAAAATTGGCTGGCTCTGCCCCCTCCCGAGCCAAGCTTCTGTGTCCCATGGTTGTCAGTTAAATCAGGCTTTCTCAGCAGATTCGCCTCTCCCCTCAGCCCGGCACCAATTCTAGCTGGCCGGTTTGCTCCCAAAAAGCTGCAAGGGAGTCCAGGGTGACAGAAAAAAACCCTCTCACCCTTTTCAAGGACCCTCCCACTCCCGGAGAGTGCTCCCTTTCACCGGGTTCCTGGGAGGGTGAGACTTAGCTGTCTGCCTCCATGAATTCTAGCTGGGGAAAAATCTTACGATTTTATATTGAGCAGTCCACCTCACTGTTAAGCTCCTTCCAGATCGATGTCCCCAAGGTTCTCACTTTGTGGGCTCCCAGAAAAGACCACCTGGGCAGGATCCTGTCCTCAGTCAGCAATATTACTTGAGCGAAATGGTGAGTGCCCACCTAAACCAACGCCATCTTCCGCCACTCTGTCATATCATTTTTCATCTCTCTTTTTACTCTTTTGATTATACTTTCTGCTATTTTTGTGTTTTACATTCTATTACAAGCCTTCCTTCTGTATTTTTCTTTCAGGTTGTAAGCCTCTCTTTATTATTTCCTGCAAAGATGGATACTTTGCAGGAACTCTCTTAATTTCTGTTTATTTTAAATTCATCTTCACATATGAAGGACAATTTTGCCAAATAAAGAATTCTTGGCTGGCAATTTTTCTCTTTTAGTTTCCTAATTATATCATACCACTGTTTTCTTCCATGCTTTCTGATGAGAAATCCACGCTAAGTCTAACTGGGCATTCCTTGTATGTGATAGTATGTTTCTCTCTTGATGCACTCAGAATTTTCTCTTTATCTTTGATAATTGACATTCTGAGCAGGATGTGTCTTGGAGAAATCTATTCAGATTTATTTTGATTGGGGGTATGCTGGTCTTCTTGGACATGTAAGTGCATTTCTTTCATAAGTGTTGGGAAATATTCAGGCAATTTTTCTCTCAAATACTCTTTCTGCCCCTTTTCCCTTCTCTTCTCTCTCTGGAACTCCCTTGGTATGTATGTTGTTGCATTTTATATTATCATTCATCTCTCTCAGCCCCTGTTCAATTTTTTCCCCTTCTTTTCACTCTCTGTTCTTTTCTCTTTACAATTTCAGATGTTCTGTCTTCTGTATCATTCATTCTTTCTTCTATCATTTCATGTCTGTTATTGCATGCCTCTAATGTGTTTCTTTACTCACCTATTGTGTCTTCTTTTCCCATGAGCTCTGTTATTTTTCTATTCCTGTTTTTAAATTTTTCTTTGTGCTGACTTAGTGTCTTCTTGATGTCCTTGATCTCTTTAATCACATTGTCTTTTAACTCATTAATTTGATTTTGAAAATTTGAATGAATCTCATTGACTAGTTGTCTAAAGTCCTGTGTCTCATCTGGGTCTTTGGTATATTCCTTTGCTTAGGCTATTTTACCATCTTCATAATATGGCTTATAATAAGAATCTGGTGATGATAGTGAGTTTACTCTGTTACTCACTTTTTTGCTCTTTTCTAAGGATTTAGGGGTGAAAGACTGTATTATTGCTATACTTTGATTATTAAACATGTTCTAGGACTTTAGGATTGTCCCCGTTAGTTGCACATATCTGGGCTCTTGACCCAGTAATGGGCTGCAGACCCACATCCAAGGGCCTTTGTGAGGGAGACTGTAAAGGCTGTATAAAGCCTCTCTCATCTACTTTTAATTCCATAACATGCACGTTCTAGGTAGACCAGGAGATGGTGCTCTTTGGCGGGCATCTCAGTTCAGTGCCTGATTGAAGTGTGTTTGCTGCAAAACTGATGCGATTATTGTGATAGAGAATACTGCTTGGAGGTTATTCAAAGTCTCACAAATCAAACTTTCTCAGAGACAGTTCTCCAAACTTTGTTGGCAGCCCCTCCTTTTTCCCAAGTAGGAAATAATTTCATTCCTCACTCTGTGCTCAACAACCAATCCCAGCTGCAGTTTCCTAAAGATTGAGGCTCCTTTCCTGTACCTTTCTCTCTTTTGGTGGTGTCCAGCCTTACACTGGTATCCTACACCCTAGAACCTTTTTTCCATGCCATTTATGCTTGTCTTCTACCTATTTTTCTCGATCTATTCTTGCCTTTAGTGCAATGGCTTCCAAACTTTTGATGATTTCTCAGCATCAAACATACTTTTATCATTGACTCCCCAGTACACAAACATACACACACTAATGAACAGTTGGATGAACAGAGAAATTCATGAATTGATTTGTATTTACCCATACTATGTTTATGGCACTCTTCTTCTTATGGTGTCTTATTTACTCTCTTCAAGTCTAGCAAAATGTAGTCTTGTCCTACAAATAAGTTTGCATCTCTAAATGTGGAACGTATGTCCCTAGAGTGCCTTCACACTTATTTAAAATTGCCCTGCTTCTTCTCTTTCATTATTTTCAATATCTGTAAAACCACCTTCTTTCATTCATCACACAATGTATATTTACTGAATTTATTTTATAAACCAGACTCCAACTTATCTGGTTTACTAGAATAAAACATATGTAGAACATTGCTATATCCATCAAGCACTTGGTCTTACAGGATTCAATAAAGACATGGATTTCAATAAAAGTAACAGACACAGACTGTCTCCACCACCAAAATTAGGTGTGTGCAAGAATTTTTGTCTTGCTATGGGAATGTTGAGGGTAAGTTTCAAAAAGGAGATGACTCCAGGCTAACATGAAAAGGTGGTGGAGTTTCCAGAAGGAAAGTTAGTGAAAAAAATTCTAAATGGAACAGTCAGAGAATGTTATATAGAGGGAAATATCTGTATAAATCTGCTTAATACAGAAACTATGGAGATCTGGTAATGGTTTAAAGTCATGGAGATCAGTAAGGACAGTACACAGGGTGATGGGATGCAGGCAGATAACCAAGGAAGGTCAAGCTTCCATTGAAGCATTGAAGCTGTGGAGTTTTGATTTCATTGTCCAGGTGGGAATCACAGACATTTATAAGTTGTGAAATTTGAATATCACCTTTCTCATGTAGAAATATGCCTTTGGGTAAATGTGAATGTCAGCTACAGAGTTGCTTGGTTTGCAATTGTAGGGAGTCATGATAGAGAAACATGGAATTCAGTACAGAAAGGTGCAGAAAGAATGAGAAATTTGAGATGTAAGTAAAAATAACCTCATAACATCAGCAGTGAAAACTATTCATTGACAGGAAAGAAATATGATATGTTTTTACATGTATTATTGAAGTTTGCCAACCTTCCTAAGATAGGGGAAGACATAATGCCTACTATGTTGGAGAAGGAATTAAAATAGAATGTTTTGCATACTTTCATAGTTTATCATGTAATATGTGTTTATCAGAGATCCAAAACCATTTATTATCATTTAAATGATGATAAGATTTATACTTATTATCATTTAAAAACTCTACTCTAAAATATTCCTAACATTTTGGGTACTTATATTTTCTTTCTTTTTTTTTTTTATTTTATTTATTTATTATTATTATTTTTTTTATTATGGGTAAAAATCAAAGTTCTCACAATACATACAAACATTTGCAAAATGATATATAAATATATATGCATATATGTGTATTTGCTTACAAAAATGTTATATATATACATACATATATTTTAAGAGGTGCTTAGATTACCCAAAACATGGGAATCCCAGTGGGTACTTATATTTTCTTTTGTGACATATGATTGTATTCTTTTTCCTCATTTTACTCTTGGGTTTGCAATCTGTATAGTGTATGACACTTTAAAAAAGATATCACTGAATTTTTCTTTTGATCTTTTCTTAATATATCTGGGTATCTAGAAAATAGAACTTGGATTGGAATGCAGCCAGAGCTAAGTAAGGTTGTCTTAATCACAGTCTCTGAAGTTAAAACCTTTCTTCAACCATATGTTAATTTCATAGCGTTCTGTATCCCTCTGATTTTTTAGCAGATTTCATGTTTTTTTTTAAACATACCACAGAAAATGGCCACAACAAAATGAAGCCCCTTGTGTCTATGGGAGTTATGGCAGTTGGAATTCCTGCGTACCATTTCTAATTGTTTTGGGAAAAGACAATCTGGTGTTGTCAGCTTACATTCTAATCACTCCTGGCCAAATCACTGAGGCTTGGGTTGAGAAGAACATAGTAATAACTCACCCCCACGAGGCCATTGTGTGCTCTTTTATCCATATAGAAGTGTGTGTTTATATTAAACTGAGGTATTAGCAGCCTTAGAGAAGAGACAAATTGTCTTATAAATTCCAGAGGGAATGTACTCTAATGAAAGATCTAATGAAAACGTATAGATGAAAATAAGAGTGGCTATTTGTGAGAGAGCTTTGCAACCAAATTAATAAAGTGTAAGAGATGCAACATTATTCCAATAATAATAATAAACAAATAACCAACAAAACTCCTCACCTCTCAATTTTTCCATGCTTTCCCTGCCATACATAGTTGCTATTGTTTCCTTCTCTTTAGTATATTTGTATTTATATTTTGTAAAACTGGTCTTAAATAAGCAATATCATCCATGTTCGTGTTTTCATGGGGTTTTACTATCTTATACAGTCCCATGTTACGGTTTTTAGCTTTCCTTCTAGTAAAATACATGACCTTAGGTTTTCACTTTCAACTACCATCACACCCATATAATAGCTCTGCTAGTTATAAACACCATGATATGCTTTCTATTCATTTCCAAAGATTTACCAAAAATTTTTATATCAATTCTGCACAGATTAACCCTCAACTTTCCAATTTCTATCCTCCTTCTATTTTCTTGTAACCTTTATTCTAATTATTAACTCCAAGATTTTACACATTATATTTAGTTCATAATAGAACAATCACAGAATATCAGGCCTTTTGTGTATGATTTGCTTCACTTAACATTATGTCCTCTAAGTTCATTCATGTTCTTATATGCTTCATGACTTCCTTTCTTTTTATCACTTCATAATATTCCATAGTGTGTGTGGCAGTTTGATGTAATTATGAATTCCAAAAATATAATTGGATCATGCTTGTAAACTGATCTATTAATCTGGCATGATTAGGTTAAGATTAAGACATGGAGCCCCACCCCTTGGTGGGTGGGGAATCAAATATAAAAGACAAGGCAACGGACAGTTGAAGCAGTCTTTTGAGAAGAAGTTTTGATGTTGGAAAGAAGGCCCCAGGAGAAGAGAAACAAGTCATTTGCCTGATCGTCTACAGCTAACCTTGTGAAGGAAACAGGAGCTAAGCCCAGAGAAAAATGCAGCCCTGGGAAGCCTAAACCCTGGCAAATGCCGACAGCTGCCTTGCTCTAACACGTGGCAATGAACTGTAGTGAGAGAAGAAACTTAATGCTTTTTGGCCTGATATCTGTGGACTTCTACCCCAAATAAATACCCTTTATAAAAACCAACCCATTTTTGGTATTTCACATTAGCACACCTTTAGCTAACTAATACAAAATTTGGTACCAGGAGTGGGGTACTGCTTTTGTAATTACCAAAATGTTAGAACAGTTTTATAAATGGGTAAGGGATATTTTTTGGAAAAACTGTAAAATGCTTGATGAAAAAGGCCTAAATCGCTTTGAAGAAACTGTTGATAGTAATATGGATGCTAAAGAAATTTTCTATGATGCCTTAGAAATAAATGATGAAACTATTATTGGAAACTGGAGGAAAGGAGATCCATGTTTTAAAGTTGCAAAGAACATAGCAAGATTAACTCCTGGTGTTATATGGAAAACAGAATTTGAAAATGGCGAACCGGAGTATTTAGCTGAAGAATTTTCCAAGGTAGACTCAGAAAATGTGGCTTGGCTTCTCCTTGCAGCTTATAGCAAAATACTAGATGAGCGAAATACACTAAGGACTGAACTTTTTGGCAGAAAGAAAACAGAAGCTGATTTCAGAACTTCCAAGTTTCTGGAAATCAATTTCCCAGATAAAAGTGCCCCATTTGAAAACTTTACTAAACTTGGGACTTGTAAATCAGAATTGAAGATGCAGTTATTTCGGCAAGACTTGTGGGAGTCTTACTATCTGATGGCTTGGATCCCTGCTTCCTGCATGCTAAACCAACAAAGTTTTTGAAAGAGCTGTATGAACAAAACCACTGTCAGCTTGAACAAAAGAGAGCATGGAAAGGAGAGACTGAAGGAGAATCAGCTTTAAAAAGAAAACTGTGGAAGCAAAGATCTGGGATTAAGACATCTCCTTGGGCCAAGAGAGGAGCCCCACCAATATATACAGAGAGGGTGAGTTTTCCCCAACAGTTGAAAAAGGTGGATATCCCCACTCGATGTTCAGGAAGAGTTTTGCCACCCCAGGGTGCAAAGAGGTTGGAGCACATTCCTCAAAGATTAAGGCGGTTAAGGTCAACACCCCATTTGTCTGAGAGGGGTGTACCTGTCCTCCATGGATTAGAGAAGGCCAGGTGGTCAACCCATTGCTCTGAGAGGGTTGAGCCTGTAAGCCAAAGGTTAGGGAAGGCTAGGTGGTCAACTCATTGCTCTGAGAGAGTTGAGCCTGTAAGCCAAAGGCTAGGGAAGGCCAGGTGGTCAACTCGTTGCTCTGAGAGGGTTGAGTCTGTATGCCAAAGGTTAGGGGGAATGTTATCTTCACCTCACTGTACTAGAGGCGCTAAAACTCTAACCCAAAGATTGGATAAGGTGTGGCAATCACCCCAATACTCTTGGAGGGTGAGGTCTGAAGCTTGGTCGACGCCCAGATGCTTGATGAGGGTGGAACCAAAAAAATGGCCATTGGGCAAGCCTGTGGAAAGGGTGGAGTCCCATGTGGCCCCAAGGAAAAGAAACCATCATCTTAAGAATAACTCTCAGACTTTGAAATCCAATGGAGGGTGTCCTGCAGGTTTACTGAACTATAGAGGATCCATGACTCATGTTTAACATCCCAATTTCTTCTTATGATATTGAAAATGTTTATCCTTTGTTTTTCCATTTGTGTATTGGAAACAGTTATATGGTTTTGTAAGTTTCAAAGGTCTATAGCAGACAGGACTTTGCCTCAAGATGAACTGTATTTCTTTAAACTGATTATGATATAATTTTGTACTTGAATTGTTACTGATTTAAATTTAAAAAAAAAATATTATAATGTATTTTTGGAATTCAGAGGGTGGAATGTGGCAGTTTGATGTAATTATGAATTCCAAAAATATAATTGGATCATGCTTGTAAACTGATCTATTAATCTGGGCATGATTAGGTTAAGATTAAGACATTGAGCCCCACCCCTTGGTGGGTGGGGAATCGAATATAAAAAACAAGGCAAAGGACAGTTGAAGCAGTCTTTTGAGAAGTTTTGATATTGGAAAGAAGGCCCCAGGAGAAGAGAAACAAGCCATTTGCCTGATCGTCTACAGCTAACTTTGTGAAGGAAACAGGAGCTAAGCCCAGAGAAAAACGCAGCCCCGGGAAGAGAGGAACCCCAGAAGCCTAAACCCTGGCAAATGCCGACAGCTGTCTTGCTCTAACACATGGCAATGAACTGTAGTGAGAGAAGAAACTTAATGCTTTATGGCCTGATATCTGTGGACTTCTACCCCAAATAAATACCCTTTATAAAAACCAACCCATTTTTGGTATTTCACATTAGCACCCCTTTAGCTAACTAATACAGTGTGTATACACTACAATTTGTTCATCCATTCATTAGTTGATGGACACCTGGGTTGTTTCCAACTTTTGGCAATCATGAATAATGCTGACATGAACATGGGTGTACAGTTCTTCTGGGTGTATACCTAGTAATGGTATTGTCAGTTCATGTGGCATGTCTATATTCAATTTACTTAGGAACTTGCAAAAGATCCTTCACAGTGGCTGTACTATTCTACAATCTCACCAACAGTGAATAAACATTCCTTTCTCTCCACATACTTTCCAACTTTTAAAGTTTTCTGACATATTAATAGCAGCCAGTCTAATAGAGGTGAAATGATATCCCATTCTAGTCTTGATTTACATTGGCCCAAATCACTGAAGATGTTGAGCACTTTTTCATGTGTTTCTTTGTCATTTGTATTTCTTCTTTGAATAATTTTCTTTTCAAATCTTTTGTCCATTTTTTTAATAAGTTAGTTTGTCTTTTTTATTATTGAGTTGTACGATTTCTTTGTATATCATGGATATTAAACCCTTATTGGCTATGTGATTGCCAAATATTTTCTCCCATTGAGTCGGCTGCCTTTTCCCTACTTTGTCAAACTCCTTTGAGGTGCAAAAGAATTTTACTTTGAAGAGGTCTGATTTGTCTATTTTTCCATTTGTTGTTCGTGTTCTGGATGTAAGGTTTAAGAAACTACTGCCTACCACAAGATATTGAAGATACTTTCCTACATTTTCTTCTAGAAATTTTATGGTTCTTGCTTTTAGATTTAGGTCCTTAATCCATTTTGAATTAATTTTTGTATAAGGTGTGAGAAAGGGTTCTTCTTTCTTTCTTTTGGATATGGATATCCAGTACTCCAAGCACCATTTTTTGAATAGACTGTTCTGGCCCAGTTGGGTGGTCTTGACCACCTTGTCAAAAATCTCTTGACTGTATATATGAGGGTTTATTTCTGAGATTTTGATTCTGTTCCATTGGTCAATGTATCTGTCTTTATGCCAGTACCATGATGTTTTTACTACTGAAGCTAAGCAATATACTTTCAAGTCTGTAAGTAAGATTCCTCCAACTTCGTTATTCTTTTTTAAGATCTTTTTGACTATTCTGGGACATTCCCCTTTCCAAATAAATTTGATCATTAGTTTTTCCACTTAAAAATAAAAAGCTGTTGGGATTTTTATTGGGATTGCATTGAATCTGTAAATAAGTTTGGGCAGAATCAACATCTTAATGATATTCAGTCTTCCAATCCGTGAACACAAAAGTCCTTCGATTTATTTAAGTCTTCTTCAGTTTCTTTCAGAAATGCTTGGTAGAGAAGACAGGCCCTTTATGTCCTTGGTTAAGTTTATTCCTAAATATTTGTTTGTTTTTGTTGCTAATATAAATGGAATTTTTAAAAATTGCCTCCTCAGATGAAACATCAGTAGTATATAGAAACTCTATTTATATTTGATATTAATCTTGTATCCCACCACTTTGTTGAACTCATCTATTAATTTTAGTAGCTTTGTTGTGGGTTTTTCAGTAGATTCTAGATATAAGATCATATCATCAGCAAATTGCTTTTTCTTTTCCTATTTGGGCTCCTTTTATTTCTTTATCTAGCCTAATTGTTCTAGCTAGAATCTCTAACACAATATTGAATAACAATGGTGAGAGAGGGCATCCTTTTCTTGTTCCTGAGCTCAGAGGGAAAACTTTGAATACAATGCTAGCTGTAGGATTTTCACATATGCACTTTACCATATTGAGAAAGCGTACTTCTATTACCACTTTTTGCACTGTTTTTATCTCAAGAAAAGAGTGCTGGGTTTTGTCAAATGCCTTTTCTGCATCAATCAAGAGGATCATGTGATTTTTCTTCTTCAATTTATCAATGTGCTATATTACAATAACTGATTTTCTTGTATTGAACCACACTTGCATACTTGAGTTAAAACCCACTTGTACATGTGTATAATTATTTTAATGTACTTTGGGATTATGTTTGCAAGTATTTTGTTGAGGATTTTTGCATCTATATTCATTAGAAGTATTGGTCTATAATTTTCTTATTTCACAATATCTTTATCTGGTTTTAGTATTAGGGTTATGTTGGTTTCACAGAATGAGTTTGGTAGCATTCTTTCTTGTTCAATTCTTTGTAAGAGCTTTAGCAAGATTGGTATTACATCATCTTTGAATGATTGGTAAAATTCACCTGTGAAATCATCTGGTCTTGGGCTTTTCATATTTGGAAGATTTTTGATGACTGTTTCAATGTCTTCACTTGTGATTGGTTTCTTGAGGTCTTCTCTTTTTTCTAGGGTCATTGTAGGTGGTTCGGGTGTTTTAAGAATTTGTCTATCTCCTCTACATTGTCTAGTTTTTTTGGCATATAGTTGTTCATTGTATCCTCTTATGATCTCTCTTATTTCTGCAGGATTAGTGGTAATACCCTCCTCTTATTTCTGATTTTATGTTACTGTGTATTCTCTCTTGTTTTCTTTGATAGTCTAGCTAATGGTTTTTCGATTTTGTTGATTTTCACAAAGCACCAGCTTTTGCTTTTGTTGATTCTCTCCATTGTTTTTGCTTCTCAAATTCATTTGTTTCTTCTCTGATGTGTATTTTTTCTTTCCTTCAGCTTGATTTGGGATTAGTTTGCTGTACTTTTCTTAGTTCCTTCAGGTGTGCAGTTAGATCTTCTATTTTAGTTCTTTCTTCTTTTTTAATTTAAGTATTGAGGACTATACAGTTCCCTCTCAGCACTACTTTTGCAGGATCTCATAGGTTTTTATATGTTGTTTTCTTATTTTCAGTCATCTCAAGATATTTGTTGAATTCTCTTGCAATTTTTCTTTGACACACTGATTACTTGAGTGCATTGTTTAATATCTCTATATTTAAGAATTTTCCATTTTCCATGCATTATTGATTTCTAGCTTGATTTTGTTATAATCAGAGAAAGTATTTTGTATAATATCAGTCTTTTGAAAAATTTTGAGACTTGTCTTGTGACCCAACATATGGCCTATTTTGTATAGGGATCATGAGCCCTTGAAAGGAAAGTATATCCTGTTGTTTTGGGGTGTAAGGCTCTATAGATTTCTCTTAGGTCTAGTTCATTTATCAAATCATTCAAGTTCTCTGTTTCTTTATTTTTCCTCTGTCTAGATTTTCTATCCAATACTGAGAATGGTGTATTGAAGTCTCCAACCATTTTTGTAGATACATGTATTTCTCCCATCAGTTTTGCCAGTGTGGACCTAATGTATTTGTGGAACTCTGGTTAGGTACATAAATATTTAATATAGTTATTTCTTCTAGGTGAATTGCCCTTTTTATGAATATGCAATGTCCTTCTTCATCTCTTATAACAGTTTTTCATTTGAGATCTATTTTGTCTCATATTAATATAGCTACTCCAGCCCTTTTTTATTTGCTATTTGCATAGAATATTTTTCGAACCTTTAAGTTTTTCCTGGTTGTGTCTGTATAGCTGAGGTGAATCTCTTGTAGACAACACATAGATGGCTCATATTTTTTATCCATTCTATCAAACTATGTCTTTTGATTTGGGAGTTCAAGCCATTAACATTCAATATTATTCCTATAAGGGCATTACTTGCTTGATCAATTTTGACTTTTGACTTTCTGTTGTCATATTTTTCTATTGTCTGTTTTCTAACCCCTTCATTTAACCTTACTAATAATCTTCATTTCTAAACTCTTCTCCACATCTCTTGCTTTGTTATTTTCTTTCAGGCTACACCACTCACTTTAGTAACTCTTGTAGTTCTGGTCTTTGGTAACATCTTATTTCACTTTTTGTTTATGAAAACTTTGAAATCACCCTCATTTTTGAAGGGTAGTTTTCCCAGATACAGAATTGTTGGCTGGAAATTTTTCTCTTTCAGTAACTTCAATACAACACACCACTTTCTTCTCACCTCCATGATTTCTGATGAAACGTTGACACGTAATTTTCTCATTTCCCTTATATGTGATGCTTTTCCTTTCTCTTGCTGCTTTCAGGATCCTCTCTTTCTGTCTGATATTTGTCATTCACAATAATAGATGCTTTTACCTAGTTTTATTCGGATTTATTATGTTTGGTGTGTGTTGCCCTTTTTGGATATTGATTTTTATGTCTTTTATAAGACTTGGGAAGTTTTCAGTCATTATTTCCTTAAATATTCATTCTGCCTCCTTTCTATTATCTTCTTCTTCTGTGATACCATTTTTTCCATTCTCTTCTCTTTCTGTTCTCCTGTACTTTTCAATTCAGATATTCTGTTTCCAAAATCACTAATTGTGTTTCCAAACATTTCATATCTGCTCGTAAGTGCCTCTAACGTATTTTTCATCCCATTTGTCATGTGTTTCAATCCCATAAGTTCTCTTATTTTTCTTTGAAGGTTTTCAATTTTTTCTTTATGCTCACCTAGTCTCTTCTAAATATCCTGTATTCCTTTAGTCATATTTTTTTAAAACCTTTGAAGTGATTTAGGAGATTTGTGTAATTGTCACTGATTTATTGTCTTAAATCCTGTATCTCTTCAGGGTATTTACTAATTCCTTTGGCTGAGTCATCTCTTCCTGTTTCCTAGCATGGCTTTTAATTTTTTGCTGAAGTCTAAGCATCTGAATAAGTCAGCGAATTTACTCTGATGGTCAATTTCTCTTTCTTGCTTATTATAATTTTCAGACATCTTCTTTCATCATTGGTTCAACTTATTCTGAGTCTTTAAATTTTCCCAGCTTAAGTCATCAAAATTGGTGCAGGGACTTGCTAATAGGGTGCAGATTTTCTTCCAGGGATAGGATACAGAGAGTGCCATTAACAGTTTTTGCCCATGCAGTTTCAATACCAGCCATCAGATGGCGATCATAAGCACACCTTTCCATATAGGTGTTTTCAGTCTTGGCATTCCTGTGTTCCTGTATTGAATCTCCAGAATGGAGATTCAAAGCAGACTCTGCTGTCTGAATTCACTGAAGTTAGGCCCCCTGAATATCCATCCCATTTACTTTGAAAGAGCTGACAGGAAAGAAGATGTCTGTTCCCCTCAGTCAGCTGCAGTCCCCAACTTCATATCTTGGTTAGGGACGGAAGCCCTTCCCAGCTTCCCCATGGTCTTGGTAACTCATGTTTGTTGTCTTGGGTTATTTGTCTTTCTGTCTTTCACCCTCCTGGAAAGTGTGTAGCACAATTTTGGTCTGCTGACCCCCAAAGCAGATCCCTCAGACAGCTTTTGGCTCGTTCTCCTTTGTTTTTGTGAGAACATTGAGCTCTGCCGGTTAGTCCAATGCTATCTGCCCCAATCCTCCTTGGTTTCTTTTTAACTATAAACCTCTCTTGCCCCCTGAATACCCAATGAAACATAGCATGATTTATTGAATCACTCCTTTTTGCCTTGTTTTTCACTTTTAGGAGTTGTCACCATCTGACATATGATAATCTATTTACCTATATTCTTTCTCAGTGTATAAATTTTAGCCATTCTTGTTACCCAATCTATGCCCATTGCCTATGCATTGTCTCACACTAGGTTGGCACTCAATATAAGTTCCACAAAAGAATGAATAAATTTCTCTTAAAAGTATTAGAATACTTGATGATTAGAGGAATTTCTTTAAATGGGGCATGGATTATTAATTAGGTACATCCATAGAGGTCACCTAAAAGGGAACAGTTCCATAAGCAAAATAGTGAAATTGCTTTCTTGAGTGCAAACTTTAAATAAGATATTTAATAGTTTACTAATGACTGATTGCTTGAAAATTAGTTATGTTATTTTTTTTCTAATTCTTTGTGGTAACATCAACAATGTGGAATCAGGAAATAATACACAATTTTTGGAATTTCTACTCCTGGGATTAGAAGGAGTAAAATGCAGTGCTTCCTTTTTGGTCTGTTTCTGCCCATGTACCTGATTGTCTGCACTGGGAATCTGCTCATCATCCTGGCCATCATCTTTCTGTCTCCAGCCTCCACACACCCATGTACTTCTCCATTTCCAAACTGTCAGTATGTGACATCTGTTCCACCACCACAATTGTCCCAAAGATCCTGGTGAATATACAGACAGAGAGCAAAGTCATAAACTGTGAAGCCTGCCTCATCCATGTGAACTTTTTTTGCTCTTTGTAGGCTTGGGCAACTTCCTCCTGGCCATGATGGCTTATGACCACTTCCCATATTTCACCCTTTGCAATACTTCATCATCATGAATCCACAGATCTGTTTTTGGATCCTGGATCATTAGTGTCCTGAATTACTTGTTATTTTATTGTAAAGCATATGGTGTACCTTAGTCTTGCTGCTTCACAATAACATACATTCAAGTGCAGCAGCCATGCTGAACCCCTTCATCTACAGTCTCAGGAATAAAGATATACAGGGAGCTCTGAAAAGTTTCTTAAGAAGGGAAGCCATGAACATATCATTGGTCCTGGAGAGAAGGTAGTGCACAAGATTACCGGACTCAAAAGCCTAGGGTTCATAGTTTCAATTCTTTACATAATTCATCATACTAGGCCTTACCTTCTGTTCAGATATGCCCTTAAATATAATAAAGTAAAATTTGATATCATATATTGTATTACCGTAAAAATAATTGTTCTGATCATTTGAATCCATATATTGAATTAGGAAATATTGGTGTATATATATTTTTATTATACATTGGGATGCATGACTGCATTTCATGATTTATTTATGCCAATGGATAATAAATAGGTCTCTTACCATTCCTCTAAACAAAAAATTTGTCCTTTTTCTACATTCATCAAACACTTTAAACAGCTCATGCATTTTTCAGAAAATACATGAAAAAATACATGTATTTTCTTTATCTTTCAATTTTTAAATCACCTATATGATCAAAATTACCTTCATTACTCATGAACAAAGTTTGACTTATACAAGAACTTGACATCATGCCATAAATGCTCCCTGGAGTGTTTTGATTCAGGGGCATGAGTTATTCCTATAAAAATATGCCTTTCCTTCCAATAAATTCTGGTTTCCTGGAAGGAATCTCAAGAGATAGTCACTTTTTAATGCGTTTTTAATGCCAAATAATAACAACCCATTGATTATTCTCAATGCCTTCAGTTTTTTTTTTCAAATTGAATATTGCATTTATTATTAATCACAGCATAACAAATAGTTTCAAAGTAAATGGGTTATGAGAATGCTTTATAAGTGCAGTCAAATCTGTGGAGTGGACATATTTGGATATCTGCAATGTTATTCATTGCACTATGGCCAGATGTGGGTCAGCTATTGTGGCTCTGCGGCTCTTGAACATACTCCCTCACATATCAGGGATTAGTTGACTATAGGCAGGTCTAAGGTACTCTTGACTGACACAATAGCATTTTCTCCACTTGTTCTCTCAACCTACATCAGGTGAGCCTGGATGTATGCACAATACTGAGGTAAAGGACTGTATTATTCTGCCAAAGGGGTTCTAATGCAAAGTACCAGAAATCTGTCAGCTTTTATAAACTGTATTTGGGTTAGAAGTTTACGTTGCAAGATCCTAAAGAGTCCAACTCAAGGTTTCTTTCTCACCAAAGTCAGTTGCCTCATGTTGAAGCAATATGGTTGTGGATGATCTCTGCCTTGTCTCTCAGGGCTTCCTGTATCAGTCTCTGGCATAGGGTTCATTTCTTTCTTGGCCTTCTCAGTTATTCAGATGCTCTGTTTTCTTCAGATGCAAACAATTAGGTGAATGGTTTATCTCCACCCAGTGCTACAGAATCAAAGTTCTCTCCTCTACTTTGTCTATGGAGCTCTTTCTTCCCTTATGTTTCCATGAGTGTGTGTCCATTTATATCAGCCCAGCAGAGAGGGTGGGACACAACCTCAGTAATGCCTTACTGATGTGGTTGAATCAAAATCCTAAATTAGTTTTATCAAGTAAACTTCCAACCTTTGAATTTAATACAATCAAAGGGTTTAACACCCAGAGGAATAGAATTGTTTACAAACATAAACTTCCTCTATTTTGGGATTGATAAATAATCTCAAACTGCCACAAGGCCCAAAGGAGAGCAGCAGAAATGAGGACTCTTCAGGTTAACTGTCATTTCCACCATGTTCTCTTCATCAAAGCAAATTAAGTCCAGCCCAGAATCAAAGGTGGATAAATAGACTCCACCGCCTGATAAGGGGAACTGTACCATCCATTTGAAAACACATGGATTTAATGGAATGTGGAAAATGGGGTTATCTCTAAAAACAATTTATCCCCAGAAATAATTTCAATTCAATTCAATAGAGTTTTATTGTGATTCTTTAAAACCCAAGTATTGAACAACGATATTGTCCACTTTTGAATTGAGCATGATTGTTAAATTCTTGAAGACTGTGAGTCAAACTATACATTTTATTAGCCGCCATGGAATTTCTACTCCAGATCATCATGGCTTCCTTGAATTTAAATATTCCCTCCCTGCTTTTGCCTCCAAATCACCATTTTTATGCTGAGAAGAAATATAACCTTTTCCTTCTTGAAACCTCCTTAAGTGCAGAGGTCTCTTGTCTGACTCATTAATTAATGTAACAGGAGAAATCTTGCTTCATCACTGATTAAATCTTGATGACCAGAAGAAACCCAGGACATGTTGCAGGAAGCAATGAGTTGGGAAGGTTGGATTTTACCTCAACTTACTCCAGAGACACAGAGATGGACATTGAACACAAATAGAAAATTCTCCAATGGTTAACTGTGGAGTGTCCTTTAGGTTGTACTGCTGTCCATTCTGTCATCCACATGCTGCCTTCATTTTCCATGCTTCATTTCAATTTATGGGTGTTCTGTATTTTAATAGTTGATGTTTTCCTTCTCTAGGTCTGATCTTTTCTCTGCCTTTCCATTCACACCCCATGCCATTTATTATTCTTCACTATTCCCCAAATGCTATGCCCACCCCAATAATACAGAAACTGATGAATGAAATTTAAAGTGAGGTATATAAATACCATGGAATATTATTGACCTATATAACATGGAAATAAAACCCTTACCATTGAACAGGCTGCCTTGTCACCCTCTTGACAAAATCCTGCTAGGTGCAAAAGTGTGTGTAAAGAGATCATACAACTCAATGATAAAAGAGAAAAAAAAAGTTAATTAAAAAAAAGCTTGAACAGATATGTCTACAAAAAGGAAATACAAATGGAGAAAAAGCACATGAAAAAAAAGTTCATCATCACTTGCTATTAAGGTAATGCAGATCAAAACTATAATGAGATATCATTTCATGCCTTACAGAATGGCCATTATTAAAAAATAAAACAGAAAACCACAGGGCTGGAGAATAATGAACTTGGTGGGGTTAAGGATTGTTGTTAATAGAACAAATAAAAGAATGTTCTTGAATGAACTAGAAAAAATGTATGTCACTATTACAAGGTGTTTAGAATATGTGATATGTGGGGAAACTACAATTAAAGAAATGTATAGACCATTATTAACAATAATATTTTAATATTTATGCATAAATGGCAAAGAAGGTTCATATCAATCTTAAGGGTCAACAGTATGGGGCATAATGGGATTTTTCCTTTTGATGTAAGGAAAACATTCTAAAATTGACTAATGTGTGATGATAGCACAACTCTGTGATTAAACCGAGAGCCAAGCCACCGAATATACTTGTTGGACGGATGATACAAATTATGAGACTGCATAACATAGTTAACTCTATGGTGGATGATAGACTGTGGTTAACAAAACAAATATAAGAATGTTTTCTTATGAACCATAGCAAATGTACAATACTAATACATGGTTTTAATAATATAGTAGTTTAAGGAAACATACCAAATAGCTATAGACTACAATTAGCAGTAGTGTTTTGATCATATTCTTTCATTATTTGTAAAAAATATTCCAAAACTATACAAGATGTTGGTGATGGGGTGATGTATGATAATCCTATACATTATTAATTAATGGTCTGTAAACTCACGACTACTCTAATTTTTAAATATATATATATGTGTATATATACTTCAGATTTTTAGTGTTTAAATGAGTGGAAATAATAAAGGACCTATTGATTAAATAAAGTGGACTCCATCCAAGGATATGAGGATAAAATTAAATTAGACATTCCATATAAGGTGGTGTGAACAGGCCATGGTGCATAGAGATCTAAATACATTTCTTATAACTAATAAACATTTTATAAAAAAGGGACTAAATAATAGGACCTAGTTTGTGTTACAAGTATGGCATTCCTAATTATTTTGATAAAGCACCATGAAGCAAAAGAGTTATTGTCCATGGTTTTATATCAAATAAACACACTTCTCCACTTTGTTGAAGGGTAGAATAACAAATTTCTAGAGGAATGACAAGGGCCGTATCCTCACCCAAAATTAGTGTTTTGAGATTCAAGTGACCTAGTCAAGACAGATTCCTCAGTAGTAGATCTTTGATAAACTTTATTTGAAGGAAGAGATAGGCTTTTAGGAGGTTAGATTGATAGAAGTAAGAAGAGTCCATGGAGGATGAATAATAAATTTGGATTCATCTGTTTAAGAACCTGGTCTCTCGGGAAAATAACAGCAGAGAAGTTTTCTTTCTCTCCAAAAAAAGTCCCAAGGGATATTGACAGACTAGCAGTAGGAGTAATAAGATGCAAATGTGCCCAAGAAGCAGCAACAAGACAGCCATACATACCTCCTCTGTGGCTGTGCCTCAGCTTGTGCAACCTCAGGCTACATGGTGCATGGTGATTTCTTTGGGCTCCTAGCTCAAGCTCAGGACTGATTCCCGACTCCTTCCTGCAGTCATATCTGGGGACAGAGCTTCACTCTCCATTGTCAAACAGTCAAAGAAGAATTCAGATTTCCACACGGAGACCTTCATCTTTGAGAAACCATCCAGGGAGGAGGAGGGCCAAGTAAATACTGTATGAAAAAGTCAGATTGAATGGAAGCTAAGAGTTTTATCTGAGGTCATCAGAATGCTAATTCAGTCTAGTCCAAGAGCAAGAATTCTCCTTGATTGTTTCCCTGCTTACTTAATTAATTAATGTATTTTATATTTATAATATTTTTGAAAAGGTAGATTTCATTGAATTCAACATTGCATTTGTCATTGCCAACAATTAAATAAAAGGATTGGAAGCTCAGTTAGGGTAAGGAATTTGTGAGATAAAGTAGATCCAGGGAAAGCAGAAAATCTGTCCAAGAAGCTTTGCAGTTAAGGTGAGAATGGAAAATTGGGGTATTAGCAGTGAATATATGTGCAGTGAAGTGAGGGCATTTCTTTTTTTATTTTCATGACAAGATATATCCGAGCATGTTTGTGCATTGATGGGAAAGGCTCACTCCACTGGAAGTAGATAAGATGCTGCCACATCAGTACATGATATCTACACTTTCACCTTGGGTATTCCCATAAAAAATATAATTGTTTAAATGGAGGAAAGTGGTATATTAAAACTTTTCCTTGACAATTATCTCTTCATTGGTGAGGTTAAAAACATGCTGGTTTATTAGTCATTCACTTTCTCCATTGCAAATTGTTAGGTTTTTGTTTTGATAGACATGTGTCTGACTGTTTATATTCCTGTTTTTTCTTCTATTCTTTCATAAAAAGAACTAGAGGGTTTCCACCAATTTTCACCATTTATTCCTTTTATATCTGTATAGATGTAAGTGGGGAGCAATGCTTGAAAGTTAAATTTTGTGTAGTCCAATCTTCAGTGCTACATATGTTTCTCCCATTGAATTTCAGTCTCAGTTATGTGTCATTTGAGTTAATAAATCACTTTTTTGTGCATTGTCAGATTGTTTTCACATCCTTTTTTCAAAGACTCTATGTTTTCCTATTGTGTTAAGATTTGTTTCTAAATGTTGCATCACCCTCTGTCATTAATTTGAAGGATGTTTTTCTTTATGTATTGACTACCTGTCCCCTATTCACAAACATATTTGAATCGATATCTCTTTATGTGGGAGGAAATTAGAACTTCAGTTACTGATTTCTCCATGCATTTTTAAAAATGTATTGGTATATTATTTTATTTCCAAGTCTTTTTATATTTAATTTTTAATCCACACTGATATAATCAAATTATTTCTATGTTTCATCGTGTCTTTCAGAATTTAGATTTAAATATTCCCTTCAACTTCTTATAATATAATTCTTTGGACACAACTGAAGTTAATCTTGTTCATTCTCCCTGCCATTTTTTATTTCATAAATTCACATTTTCTTCAAATTTGCTGTTTGAAAAAATTCATAATATTCACACATATTCTTGAAACCCAATGGAGAACAAAGCAGGTCTAGTCTCTGATAATTGAGTTCATAGATTTTACTGGAGAACTCATAATACTATTATAACTGTGCATATGTCATAGAGTCCCCGGGGTTACATCATATGGACAAAGATAAATCAGATAAACAGTGCATACTGTTATGGCTTGTGGAGGATATTAGAGAGGTTGGTCTGGGAATTCCTTTGCATGTTGGACAAGGAACAGAACCAAGAATGGAGTGTGCCCATTGGAGTTGTCAAAACAGAGGTCAAAAAACAAAGCCCTAGAAAAATAAAGGAAAGAATGTCACAAAGTGAGTGAAGGACAATCTGCTTCCACTACTGGACCACAAAAAATGTGATCAAATAAATATGGTACAGGCACAGGTATAAAAGATAGATCAGGGCATGTTGTGGAGACTACAACAGGGCAGATGCAGAAAGAACACCTGCTATGTTTGTGGCCCCTGATACTCAGATCCCATGCAGGCTGCCTGTTCTCTCTCTAATCTTACTTTTCCATTTGGCTTTTCATTCATTGGTACTTTCTCCATTAACACAGACTCTATTTATTTTTCATCTATTCTTGACCTCATTCCAATGTCTTCCAAAGTGGTGACCTTTTTGCAGAGTAAAA
Source organism: Tolypeutes matacus (assembly GCA_026826555.1). Taxonomy (NCBI): domain Eukaryota; kingdom Metazoa; phylum Chordata; class Mammalia; order Cingulata; family Chlamyphoridae; genus Tolypeutes; species Tolypeutes matacus. The sequence goes on along the minus strand of JAKSZT010054155.1, from coordinate 964,062 downwards.
ACACATTTTACATTGTGGTCAGCAATGAGAGCAGGCACACACACGAACACACACACGTGTGTGTGAAGAAAGGGATACATGAAACTAGTTTCTATAATGTATGTGAGGCACTCTGATATTTTGTAACATTTCCACTTATTCTCTTCTATTTAATATTAAAAAGAGTCTTGACCACATATGAGATCTAACCTCAGAATATGGCAAGAATACCTCCAGTATACCTGTTGACCTATTTTAGTTTTTCCCTGCTGCTTCTCTTTCTCTCAACTTGGAAATGTCTGTGAAAATGCATTCTTTTACCAATGACACAGTATGTATATATTCAGTTACAGTTACAACCTGGTAGCAATTAAACAGGTGGGAGTTACAATGAATGCAGAATTTTGGCACATCACTCAGGGTGTTCACAGCCTAGCAGGAGAGAGACATGAAATCCATTAAAAAGCAACACACCATTATCCCTACCATCCAAATTAAGTGCAGGGAAGAAGCAGTCATCTTCCTGTGGAGATGTTGACAATAATGTTCGGAACAGAGATTAGGTCATTATATCCTGAAGATTTTTGTTGCAATCCAGAGGAAAGGGAGTGATAAAATTCCACATGGAGCCATGGGGCATCCCCAATCATAAGGAAGCAGGTGTATATAGTTGTAGAATATTGTAACTTTAATGTGTTGGTGAAGGTGCAAGTGAACCTCAATATATTAGAGGTGAGTGTGGGTGATTGCAGGAGACAATGAGAAGGGATGCTGGCAGTTGGACCATGAAGAGTTGAGCTGGTGTTTGAAGGTAAGGAATAATGGCTTCATTCTCCAGCAGGGAATAACTTCAGTTTTGAGCCATGGAATTTTTTATACTCATTTTTATTATCTTTAAAGAAACTTTAGATTACATAAAAAATTTAAGGGATTCCCATATGCCACACTCCCTCCCCTTCCCACATGTTCCCATATTAACAGCATTTGTAACATAGAAAGATCTCTGATTTAATGTGACTATCAGGCTAGAGAGCTTCCAGCCTGTGTTTCTTGAGTGGGATGAAAAGGAACTAAAATAGGGTGGTGGAATTGGATACTTGGAGGCGTGGATGGAGTATAGATATTTGTGTGGTAGAAAAACATTCAGCCTCATTTCCTCACCAGAGGAAATTTAATAACAGGAAGGAACTATCTTAAACTTTTCCATATATTGATTAAATCGGTCAGTCATCTCAGGATACATATCTCTATATTCCTTCTACTGGTTAAGGACATCTGCAGTGGAAGGTATTAAGATTTGAAGGTTCTGTTCCTATAAAACTACAAACAACTCATTTGTGGATAATCCAAGATTCAAAACCAGGATAGTCTGATTCCAAAAAAATTGCACCTAATAGTATTTTACAAAATCTTCCACTGTTTCATATTAAAAATCCCCAACATTTTTGTTACTTGTTTTATTTTCTTTTATGAAATGCTGCTTTACTCATTTTTCTCATTTTACTCTTGTGGTGCTCAATCTCTACAATGCCTTGAAACTCTATAAAGATATTAATTCTGTGTCTTTGGATAAATTCATTTTTGCTCTTTTAGTAGTTTTGTGGGCATCAAGGAAATATCCTGCCAAAAACATTTTTCCTTACCAGATTCTCTCAAGTATAGCCTGAGCGCTTATATATATAATTTTCTTTCAAATCCATTTCATTCTTTTATCTTTGTTCATTTTAGAGATTTTTTAAATACTTGGAAGAAAATGGCTATATCAATACAAACCCCAAGTTCATATGTCAACTAGAGGTTTATCAACTGAAATTTCTGGGTACAATTTTAAATATTTTGGCAAACATACTCTGATCATGGAGCACATTGTTGACATGACCCCAAATAGACATGATGTGCTCTGTGTGTGTGTGTGCATTTGTGTCTGTGTGCTGTTTTTGGTGTGTCTATGTGAGTTGCGTGTCTGTGTGTGCTATGTGTCTTTGTACATGTGCATTTGGTAGGTGTGATCATCCTCAGATTAGGATGACCTGACCTCAATAACTCCACAAGTTGGACAGAGTCCATAACACAAGCATACGGATGGATTTAAGGATAGGATCCATTTAATTCACAGGAGGCACTTTGAACCTAATCAATAACATGTATGAGCTTCAATAGACAAGAGATTCCACAAATCCTGATTTTCAACAGCATCAAGGCCACCTCATTCTGTGACATTCACTGGCCCTTCTCTCATCACTCTTCCTCTTGCTCTTTCTACTTCCACACAGGCTTTCTTTCTGGACTTAAATATGTGAAATGAGTCCTTTCCTCAGGACTTTTGCATTTGCTGTGTGCCTGCTGGGAACATATATTCCAGATATCCTTGTGGCTATTGCCTTGTCAACCTAATATCTCTATGCAAATGTTCCCTTTTCAACTCGTCTTGCCTGTACAGCCAGTAAAAATTAAAACCCCTCAATCAATATTTTACTTGCTTTTTGTTTTAGCACTGTCCCTTTCTAACATGTATCATTGTTTCTTATTTACATATATCCTTTTTTTGTCATCAGATTGTAGATGTATGGCCATTGCTTAGACCAAGCCTGGCACAATAAATATTCCTCAAATGGATGAATATATTTCTCATGAACTCTTTAGAATACATATATGTTTAAGGAAAAACTGCAATTGGAATGGAATTCCTATTCAGAGATGAAAATAGAAAAGCCCCTAAGAGGACCAGATGTATAAAAATATAGAAATTAATTCATTCACACTATTGAACAAATTACATCATTTTTCCAGGTTTATAATGTCTGGTTCTGTGAAAATTATTCATATCTTTTCTCTCTTCTCTGATAGTCATAGCCCCCACATGGAACGAAGAAACAATACACTATTTTCAGAATTTCTTCTTCTGGGATTTTCCGATGAACCAAGATTGCAAACTTTTATCTTCATGCTGTTCCTGTCCATGTACTTGGTCACCGTATTTGGGAACCTGCTAATCATCCTGACCACCATCACTGACTCCCAGCTCCACACACCTATGTACTTCTTCCTTTCAAACCTTTCCTTTTGTGGCATACTTTTCATCTCCTCCACTGTCCCAAAGATGCTGGTGAACATACACAGAGCAAAGCCATTTCCTATGCAGGATGCCTCACCCAGATGTACTTTTTCTTACTCTTTGTAGGGTTGGATGACTTCCTCCTGGCTGTGATGGCCTATGACCGCTTTGTGTCCATCTGTCATCCCCTGCACTATGTAGTCATCATGAGCCCACGGCTGTGTCCTGCTTGTTCTGGGGTGCTGGACCACAAGTGTCCTGCATTCCTTATTACAAGACTTAATGGTTTTGCGGCTGTCCTTTTGTACACACTTAGAAATAAACAACTTTTTCTGTGAACTTAATCATGCCATCCACCTTGCCTGTTCTGAGACTTTCTTCAATGACTTAGTGATATATTTTGCAGCTGGGCTCCTATGTGTGGGTCCCCTCACTGGTATCCTTTTTTCTTACACTAAGATTGTTTCCTCCATATGTGTAATCTCATCAGCTCAGGGGAAATATAAAGCATTTTCCACCTGTGCATCTCACATTTCAGTGGTATCCTTATTTTATTTTGCAACTTTAGGTTTGTATATTTCTTCTACTTTTTTGCATAAAGCAAATTCCGGTGCATCAGCTTCAGTGATGTACACTGTGGTCAAACCCATGTTGAACCCCTTCATCTACAGTCTGAGGAATAAAGACTTAAAGGGGGCTCTGAGGAGATTCTCTGAGAATAAAGCCATAAAGAAGTAATTTGCCCTGGGGCTGAAGAGGTGATGGGATTGCTGGGCTCAAAATCCCACTCGGAGCAGAAATTGAGATTCTTTGGTAAGTTCACAGAACTAGAACCTGCCATTAAACCAGACATGACCTTAAATGTGAAAATGTAAAACATTTAAATCAAACTTGCATTCCCTAGAAAACAATTGGTTTTGCTATTTACATTTTCTTTCTCTCATAATAAATATACACTTGCATGTGTAAAGTGTTTATGTATGGGGGTACAGGATCCAGTTGCATGTTTTGCATTATTTCACTGCATAATAAATATGACTCTTTCCATTTAGGGAAATGAAATACTTCACTTTTCTCTAAATTTCACCATAAATACTGAAGGGCATGTGGGTGAACAATCTTTGTATATATTCTACAGTCCATTCCCTTATCTCCTTTATGTTCAAATTCTCTTCAATCCTCATGATCAAAGGATGACTTTCACAAGAGCTTGAAATCTTCTGCCATAATTTCTAATGGAATGGACTGTTCTGTTTCAGGATAATAAGTTGTTCTTACAAGAACAAGTATAAGTTTCTAATATCTCTGGATTACTTGTAATAGCATCCTAACTGTGGTCACCTTTTAATACAGCTATCTGAAATAAATTTTAAAAATGTGACCATGGACACTGTCTTCAAATATATGAGGAAATGCTCAAAATGAGAAGGAGCCAAATATTCTGTATTCCCACAGTTCTACTCACATTGGCTGTTGTATCATTTAGATATTGCTACAAAACAAGGTATCCCAAATAATTGTTTTATGGTAGTCATTACTTGGGAGTCTATGGTGTGGCCTTGTTCTGACTTCTGCAGAGTTCCTCAAGGATCTGTTGTTAGCTTTCTCCTCCTCCAGCAAGCTTTTCTGGACTTCTTCACATGACTGTCCCGGAACTCTAAGAGAGAGCAACAGATTAACACCAAGGCCTCTTGAGATACATTATGACTTCCACGATATTATTTTGGCCATTACAAATAGAACACTTTATGCCCAGCTCAGAATCAAAAATAGATAAAGACACTCCATCTGTTGATTGGAAGAGTTGTACAGTCATGACAGTTTGAAGTTCTTTTGTGCATCTCAACAAGATTATGTTTTTGAACTACTCCATTCCTGTAGATGTGAGATCCTTTGATTGCATTAGACTGTATGAAGAGTTGCCATTTTGATCATGCCATATGAGAGGGTACTTGAGGATCATGAGCAGCAGAAGCTGAAACACAAGGCCCTCAAGAGACTGAGCCCATGAACCACATCAAGGCTGAAGAGATGAGTCATATGCCTGATCAAACACAGCTGAGTTCCAAGAGACAGTAGAATTGGGAGGGGAAGACACGGACCTTGGTTGAGATTGGTTGCCACTTTGGCTTTCCATGTGGAGGGATGCCAGGATCACCAATAGCTGACATTGGTGAGAGTGTATCTCTTATGATGTTTTGATTTGGACATTTTCACAATCTCAAAACTGTTAGCTTTTATGCTAAAAAATTTCCCATTATGAAAGCAATCCCATTTTTGGTACTTAGCACTGGCAACCCTGTGGCAAACTAAGACAACAGTCATATTTAATATACAGAGAAGTGTTGAGAGTTAGGATAATTTATGCAAACTCTGTACTACAAGTGTAAATTTCAATTAAATAAACAGTTACTGGGATCCTCCAGAAGTCAGCATTGAAGGAAGAATTCTTCTTCCACCTTTACACTCAGCAGTCAAATGAATTTCTTGGAAGATAATGAGAGACTTGGACTACATGATTAATTGAGCCTCAGCGAAAATTCTATGCCAGAATGTTAAGGCTCCTATAGATCTAAATATTCAATCTCCCTCAATGACCCCCATCTCACCTCCCTACACTAAATAGAAATAAACATTTTTCTCCAGATACCTCACTAAGTCTAGGAACCTCATGCCTGGCTTATTGATTAATGTGGCTAGGGAAATCTTACTTTACTGATGCTATGTTTGTGTCCTAGAGGAGTCCAGGAAGTATTGAGGTAGAATGGTGCAGAAGGAAGGATGGGTTTAATCTGGTATATCTTCATTGACCCACAGAAGTGTATTAGAAGGTAAAGGATGTCAAATGGAAATTCCTGCAATTTTTCAAAAAAAAATTTGTGGTTATATATTATAACATTTTGTGATAACATATAAGATTTGTGGAATGTATAATACATGGTATATAAATCTAATTTATTATATATATAATTGCCATCTTAACTATTTTTGGTGTAAAATTCAGTGGTGTTCATTTTATTCACAATGTTGTGATGCCATTACTTCTGTCCAATTACCAAAATTTTTCATCACCTCAATTAGAAACTTTGTATTTATTAAACAATAGCTCTCCATTCTGCCTCCCTAAAGTCCCTATTAAACTATAATCTACTTTTTGTTAAAGAAATGTGTTATTCTTTATTTTTCATATAAGTGGTATAATACAATATTTGTCCTTTCAAATATTGCTTCTTAGATGTTTTCAAGGTTTGTCCATGTTGTATCATGCATCAGAACTTCATACCTACTTCTAAATGTAATAGCTAAATTACATTACATTATGTGGATAAACAACATTTGGTTTATTAATTAATCAGTCAATGGTTAATTGAATTGTTTCTACTTTTTGTCTATTGTGAACAATGAAGTAATAAGCATCAATGGCAAATATGTTTTCAGTCGGTTTTCATGTCTTTGGGAATATACAGATGGGTGGAATTACTGTGTCATAAATTAAAACCATGCTTTACTTTTTTTTTCACTTAAAATTTATTGGAGTATATCACACATTCATAAACATACATAATAAGTGGATAGTTAAAGTTGTGAACTAGTAAAACACACATGCATAAGTTCAGATAGGGGTCCCATACATGAAACTACCACCAACACCTTGCATTGTAGAGACATTTGTTACAAATTATGAAAGAATATCATCAAAATATTGCTATTACTACCAACTAAAACTACTAACTATTGTCCAGGGATATTACAGTATTGCTGTTAACCACAGTCCATAGGTCACTCCAATTTTATTTTTCCCATGTGTCTTCACATTCCAACCACCTTGCAACAGTGATGTACATCTACTGAAGTTCACAGGACACTCTTGCTTCTGTATCATCAACCACAATTCTCATCCACCCCGGGGCTCACTGTGTTATTCAGTCCTTGGATTACTCTCTAGTTATCTTTCAATTGTCTTTTACATCCCTGGACTATATTTTCCAGGCACATTCCCATTTATAAACCAACTGTTAGTCAATATAATGTGTTACCATTAACTCTGTACATTTCCACACTTTTACAGTAAAGTCAATTATAATATCTACATGCATTAAGCATCAGTAGTACTTCTCAGCCCCCCTCCCTTATCTACTTTTAGAATCTACCACCTACCACTAGGTCTTGAAGATGTTTTCCTACATTTTCTTCTAGAAGGTTTATGGCTTTTGCTTTTATATTTAGATCTTTGATCCACTTTGAGTTAATTTTTGTATAAGGTGTGATTTAGAGTCCTCCTTTTTTTTCTTTTGGCTATGGATTTCCAGTTCTCCCAGCACCATTTGTTGAATGGAATATTCTGCCCAAGCTGGGTGAGTTTGACAGGCTTGTCAAAAATCACTCGACCATAGATGTGAGGGTCTGTTTTTGAATCATCAGTTTGGTTCCGTTGGTCTATGTATCTGTCTTTATGCCCATACCACGTTATTTTTTTTTTTACCACTGTTGCTAGGTAAAATGCTTTACAGTCTGGAAGTGAGAGTCCTCCAATGCCGCTTTTCGTTTTTAAGATGATTCTGGCTATTTGATACCACTTACCCTTCCAAATGAATTTGATAATTATGTCTTCCATTAGTTTAAAATGCTGGTGGAATTTGTATCGGTATTGTATTGAATCTGTACATGAATCTGAGTAGAATTGACATACCCAATATCATTAAAACTTATCTTAATGATAATCTTCCAATTCATGATCATAGAATGCTCTTCAAGTTATTCATGTCTTTTTGGATTTCTTTCAACAATACATTGTAGGTTTTGAATACAAGTGCTTTACATCCTTGGTTAAGTTTATTCCTAAATATTTGATTCTTTTAGCTTCTATTGTAAATGGATTTTTTCCCTGACTTCCTCCTCAGATTGTGCATCACTAGTGTCTTTTAAAGTCTATTTCGATATTAGTATAGATACTCTGGCTTTTTGTTTTTTTGATTGCTGCATGTGTGGATTTATCTTTTCCAGTATTTCCCTTTCAATCTATTGATGTCCTTGGGTCTAAGGTGAGTCTCTTGCAGGCAGCTCATAGATGGCTCACATTTTATTATCCATTCTGCCAGTCTGTGTGTTTTAATTGGGGAGTTTAATCCATTAACATTTCATGTTATTAATGGAAAGGCAGATCTTACTTCACCCATTTTTACCTTTCAGTTGTATCTTTCATATATTATTTTCATCACACTTTTGAGAGTTTTTGTTACTTTTATTGATATCATCTTAATTTCTAGACTTTTTTTCCAAGCCTTTCTCTCCTGTTTATTCTTTCCAGATTGGTGCAAACCTTTTAGTATTACCTGTTATAAACTCTCTTAAGTTTGTTTATCTCTGAATATTCTAAATTCGTATTCATTTTGAAAGACAGTATTGTTGGATATAAGATTCTTGCTGGCAATTTTTCTTTTGCAGTTTCTTATGATTATCACTGCCTTTTTGCCTCCATGATTGTTTTTTATTTTAATAAGTTTTATTGATACATATTTAAAAAAGCATACAATCTATCCAGCATGTATAATCAATGGTATTTGCTATAATCATATAGTTGTGCATTCACCAATTCAATCACCATTATTTTCATTATTCCAATATTAATAGTAATAATAAATATCCAGAAAAATAACTGTATCCCTTAATATTCACCTCTCAATCTCTCTAAGCTTCCCCTGCAATATATAGCTGCTATTTCATTTCCATCTCTCTATTTTATTTTGTACATGCATATTTTTCTTTTCTTAAGCCTTTTTCAATGTTATTGATACATATTAATAAAGCATAAATCCATCCAAAGAGTACAATCTATGGTATTCAGTGTAATCACGTTTGTGTATTCATCACCCCAATCACTCCCAGAGCACTTTCATTATTCCAATAATAATAAACAAAAAACAAATTTTCACAATACATACCAATATTTGTAAAATGATATATAAATATATATGCATATATGTGTATTTGCTTACATAAATGTTATTTTTATGTGTGTGTATATATATATATATATATATATATTTTTTAAAGGTGCTTAGATTACCTAAATATTACACAGAAATTACAGGGATTCCCATGTTCCCCACCTCCCACACCTCCCACAACATCCCACACAAACATCCTTCATCAGTGTGGCTCATCACCCTTAATGGATATACACATCCTGGGGCCTTGCCACCAAGCATAGACCACAGTTCACATCATAGATCACATTCTCTCCTAAACAGTTCTGAATGGTATATGCTGATTTAAAATGGCCTATATCCGTCACCACAACGGTACTCAGGACAACCCTCAAGTCCCGAAAAAGCCCCTGTATTTTCAACTGTACTTCCCCTCCCTGCCCCGAAAATGTCCAGTGGGCACCGACTCCACCTCACTGTTATAATTTCTTCCATTGCTATAATCACAATATGTGTACAATAGTCCACTCTAGTCCATAGTTCTTCCCCCAATCCTGAGGCGACTGGGATGTTGATGTCCACTCCACCTCCAAGTGATAGAGGGCTTATATCCCATGGATACGGTGGGTGGGATTATCCTGTCTGCAGCTGCAGGCCCTCTCCATTCCCTGGGATGGCCCTTACCCATCTTCGTCTCCTTGCCAGGTGACTTGGATGAGTCCATTGAGCTGTAGAGTAGGAGTTGCAGCTCCATTGAGATTCCAGGCACAGCTGGCACATAAGTAGGCCAGAGGCTCCAGTCTCTGGAAGTACACCTACAAACTCCAGCATCACATATAGGTTTGAATAGAAGGGACTGATGGACCATGTGCAGGGAGGACTTACCTCTATGATTTTTGATGAAAAACCAGCACTTAATCTTATTGGGTATCCTTTATATGATAGGCATTGCTTTTCTCTTGCTGCTCTCAGAATTCTCTCTTTGTCTTTGGCATTTGATATACTGAGTAGTATGTGTGTTGGAGTTGGTCTATTTGTGTTTATTTGGATGGGAATATGTTTTGCTTCTTGGACATGGATATCAATGTCCTTCAATAGGGTTGGGAAATTATCTACCATTATTTCTTCAAATATTCCTTTTGTCCTTTTTCTTTCTTTCCTCCTTCTGGGACACCCATGACATGGATGTTTGAATAACTCTTGTTGTCATTTAGTTCCCTGAGAACTTGTTCAATTTTTTCCCATTCTTTTCTTCATCTGTTCTTTTGAATGTTGGCTTTTGAGGCCATGTTTTCATGTTCAGCAATCTTTCTTTGCCTCTTCAAATCTGTTATATACTTCCAGTGTACATTTTATTTCATTTATGGTAGCTTTCATGCCCATAACTGATGCTATTGTTTTATGTATGCTTTCAAATTTTTCTTTGTGTTCATCCAATGTGTTCTTAATGTGCTTAATCTCTAGCCATCTCATTGAATTTATTAAGGAGGTTTGTTTGAACTCTATGATTAGCTGTCTCAACACCATCAAGTCATCTATGCTGTGTGTGTACAAAATGACCTCAGTTGCCCAGGTGGACTTCTGACTATTAAGTCTGTGCTGGACAAATGTACCTGGAGTTACTCATTGATGCTGGTGCTGGTCCTCCCAGCTTCTTCCCTGCAGGATGTGGGACTGGGGCTTGGGCTAGAGCTGCAATCCATTATTATTGGGAAGAAGCCATTCCCTACCAGCATTGTGATTTTCAATTTGCCCACTTCCCCTCATGTCAGGGGCAGATTTAAAATGGTGGCTATGGCATCTTTTTTACTTGGACAGGTTCAAACTTTAGCTGTTTTAGGATTATACTTTAGCCAGCTGAATTTACTAATCAGTAGCTGTAGTTGGTGCCCAACCATCTCTTCCTCCCCCATTTTTGGTAAATGGAGCTTCCATTTCCAGCTATGGAGTAGTTCCTGATGCTGCTTGTGCCACCAGTGGAACATGGGCACTGGCCTCTGTGACATGGAGTGCTCTACTTACAAATCTTCTCTGCAGATAGGCAGTCTTCTCTTTCCACCTTTCAAGGATGTTTCAGGATGCTCTTCTGGTTTCCTGGAGCCCCTAAACAGGTGCTTTAGATATCTCTGGGTGATTACTAACTGCCCTGTAGCATGAGCTGACATTTGAAGCTCCTTACTCTGCCATCATCTTGCTGGTTGTCTATGTTTTCCTTTTTGAAGATGGCAAAACTTCTTCCCTTGGCTGCTGCAGCATTTTACACCCCCTCCAACAATATCCCAGGGTTCCAATTTCTCCATATCCTCACCACATTTAATATTTTCTATTTGCTCTTTATACAAAGCCATGTAGGTGGGAATGAAGTCAAATCTTATTGTTGTTTTGATGGGAATTCCCTTAATGTCTAATGATAATAATCTTTCCAGGGGAGTTAGGAAGAAAGGGAATGGTTCTTCTTCCTCTACTCTGGGGGACTTAAGGAGGAACCTGCTCAGAGTTTCCAGCCTCTGAGGCCAAACCTCTGCTCTTGGTGGTGCTCCTCCCCTTTGGGACCCTCGCCTAACCTCCAGGCTCAAGCCCCTGGCTTCCAGCACAGTTGGCTTATCTCGGGGTCATCACTTTTTTCTGGTCCCTGGCTGTTAGGAGCACTCTCTGTAATCCTGGGCCTATTTCCAGTGTAGTTGGCCAGTTTCTTCTCAGGATATTCCATGTTCAGCAGCATCCAGAGCCTCATCTTCATAAGGGCACCCTGTAGTGTGTCAGTGGCCCTATACTTTATTTTCAGTCTTTGAGAGTGCACCACATATTGGTCCATTTTTGTCTTCTTCAGCACCCTCCCAGGATTCACTGAAATGATATTATTCATTACTGTCTTTTGGCTGAAAAAATTCTTTCTGATCACCTCCATGATGGAGACTTAGGAACAAAAGCTGCAAGAATAATGGGCCACTCACACTGTGTGAAAGAAGAAAGGTGTAGGCATCTCACTTTGAAACTGCATCTGGTAGATGATGTGTGTTGGGATAATTAGCTCCCAAGTCTGGGATTATTAACATTTTATTTGGTGTTTTATAATAAATTGTATTTATAAAAAAATCAAGACTTATGGTAAAAATTTCAGAAGAAAATGAGGGTGGCCAAATTACTAGAGAAGGAGGGACTATTTTTCAGCCATGCAGACAGTTGGGTTATCACCTTTATTTTAGTTATTATGGTAGAGGAATACAGGAAGACAATGAGTGGAGATATTTAAATCCAGGGTTGGTGTCCTAAATAGTAAATGGAGCATTCTGGGAGAAATTGGTTCATCCCTTTTTGGGGAGTGAGCTTGAAAAAAATAATGTAAAATAGAGATAGTAATAGAAATAGAAGTCGCTATTTCACTTCAGATTGACCCAGTTAAGGATTTGTGTACACACCTAATCTATGAGGGGAATCTTTGTATTAAGTAAGGGATGGCATATCTCTTCAGTTTTCATTAGTAGGGTTACTTTTGACATGTAACAACATCTGGAGGGCAGATTAGAACATGATGACTGAAATTTGCATGATTCATGATTCACATTCTGCTTAACCAGAAGTTGTAACACTTGATTGCCCTTTTCTTATACTCTTAATTATTACCCTTTTGTTATAAAGAATGCTAAAATTGGTTTATTCTTGATTGATTTACATGAATTGAAACATTGATACCTTCCTGGGGTAAATTCCATAAAGTCAGTGAGTAATCTTTTTTAAATACTCTTGGAATTCAGTTGGAGAGTACTTTGTTTTATATTCATGAGAAATTATTTTTTATTTTTTGAATATAGTTTTTAATTTAAAAAAAAGACAGATTACATAAATGTTACATTAAAAAAATAGGGAATTCCCATATGCCCCACTCCTTACCCCTCCCACATTTTCCCACATTAACAACATCCTTCATTATTGTAGTACATTTGTTACAAATGATGAGCAAATTTTAGAGCATTGCCACTAAGCATGGATTATAGTTTACATTGTAGGTTACACTCTCTCCTGCACAATTTTGTAAGTTATGGCAAGATATATAATGGCCAGTATCTGTCAGTGCAATATCATTCAAGACAATTCCCAAGTCCCAAAAAAGCCCCCATATTAGACCTGCCATTCCCTCTCCCTCCCCTCAAAACCTGTAATGGCCACTGCATCTACGTGAATGGTAAATGTTCTTCCATTTCTAGAATCAGTAGAACACCAATAAGTCTATTCTAGTCCTTCATTCAATCCCCAGTCCTGAGAAGTCTGGGATGGTGATGCCACTCCACTCAAAATTGAGAGGGGGATTAGATCCCATAGGGCAGATGGATGGTACTATCTTTCTTGCAGTTGCAGTTTCTTTCTGGTCCTTGGAATAGTCATTGTCCATCATCATCTCCTTGTTAATTGACCTGGTGAGTCCAATAAACTGGAGAATATGTATTGCAACTCTGTTGAGATTCAAGGAACAACTGGCACATGAACACCCCAAAGATTTAAGTCTCTTTTACATACATCTATCAAGACTAGTACTAACTATAGGTTCAAGTAGAAGGGGAAGAAGAGCTATGTGTAGGGAAACCACAACTTAGTCCAACTCTGTCATTCTGGGGAGCATAAAACCCATGTAGGGCCCAATGGCAGGGTGCCAAATTCCTGAGCTGTTTGACCTGCCTAAAGTGTCTGAATGTCTCCAAAGCCCTCAGGAGCACTGCTATTAGAAGCAATACTTACTTTGGCAGTCAATGGGATCCTGCTGAGATGTGCATAAGCATAATATCTAGAATCACCTCTCAGGCCCACTTTGAAGTCTCTTAGCCATGTAAACTCATTTGCCTTTACATTTTCCCTCTTTTGTTCAAGGTCTTTTTCCATTTGCATTGGTAGTTGGTGCTTGGTAGTAATACCTCCATGCCAGAGAGGGTCATCCCTGGGAGTCATATCCCATGCTGGGGGGAAGGTAATGCATTTATATGCTGAGTTTGGCTTTAGAAAGAGTCCACATTTGATCCACAAGGAGGCTTTCAGGAGGTAACTTTTAGGCATCCTATAATACTAGGCTGTTTCAATTTCAAAATAAAGTTTCCTAAGTACTGTCAGCATTCTCTTGGGCCTGTCAATGGATCATCCTCCTTCACTTGCCCCTGTACTTGAGGGATTCTTGCTGTTCCATTAAAGAATGTGGTAGAGCTCCCTAGGATGAGAATTCAATATTTTTCCAGTTATTATTGAATCTCCAACTGCTATGAAAATTCTGATGAAGATTTGAACACATTTACATATTTTATAGATGTGCCTTGAGTGAACCTCCTCCCATTCATCTCCCATCACTGACATCCCACACAAATGATCCTTCCCTTTCACAGTTGTAACTTTTTTGTGATATAAAACTTCTTAAAAAAATGAAACCTACAAAATAACCAAATACAATTAATAAGAAAATAAAATAACAATGATAGTTTTTAAATTAAGAAATAAAATATTAAAAAATTTAAAAATTGGAATAAAAAATAATGAGAAAAATATTTTAAAAAAATTTTTGACATCATATCTTTCATCACTATAAGATCTGTTGTTTCGTATGTACAGTGACATTTTCTTTTGTTTATTCCCCCAGTGTCTTATTTTTTTCATTTTGTCTTCAAAAAAGCTTTAGGTTACAGAAAAGTGACATACAGAATATAGTGGATTCGTATAAACCCCCAATCCTCCCTCTTTTCCTCTTTCCTCAATTAACAACATTTTATACGTATATGTTACAATTGATGTATAAATATTGAAATATTGCTACAAACTCCCATATACCTGATAGGGGTCTTATATCCAGCATAAATAAAGAAGGCTTACACCTTGAAAATAAAGACAAAAAAAAACATTTAAAAATGGGCAAGTAATTTGAATAGACATTTCTCCAAAGTAGAAATACAAATGTCTTAAAAGCACTTGAAAGGATTCTGAACATCATTAGGTATTAGGGAAATCAAAATCAAAACTAAATGAGATATGATCTTACACCCATTAGACTGTCATCTATTAATAAACAGAGGACCACAAGTGTTGTAGAGAATATGGAAGAATGGAAACACTTACCCACTCTTGTTGGGAATGTAGAATGGTGCAACAATTGTGGAAGACAGTTTGGCAATTCCTCAGTAAGCTAACTATAGAACTGCAATATGATCCAGCAATCCCACTGCTGGATATATACCCAAAAGAACTGAAAGCAGGAAAATGAACAGATATATGCACACCACTGTTCATAATGGTAATATTCATTATTGCCAAAATTGGAAGTAACTCAAATGTTCATCAATAGATGAATGGATAAACAAATTGTGGTATATACATACAATGGAAGATTACTCAGCTGTAAGAAGGAATGCAGTATTAACACAATCAGTAACATGGTTTAATCTTGAAGACATTATATTGAGTGAAACAACCAGACACTGAAGGACAAATATTACATGACCTCTCTGATATGAATTAAACAAATTGGACAGATTCACAGACCTAGAGTCTGGAAGATAGGTTTACTGGAGACAGAAAGGGAGAGGAAATTTGTGAGCCAATGCCCATATGGAAAAAATCTATGATAAGGTGGAAAAGTATAGTTGTGCAGTGAATGGGCATGACAGTACTTCATGGTTGCTATTGGGTTGGGCAGTGTTGGTTTCTGAGTGGAGTAGGTTGGGGAGTATGGGTCAGGCTCTCTATGGAGCTTGGGTGAAGACTGGGAGAGGTAACAGGTGAACTCTGGGGTTTTCAGGTATATGGTTGAAACTATAATTTTGGGAAGGTTCCTTTGGCAAATATGGCAGGGGATAGTTACTGGTTTAGGGTGTTGTATATGGAGGATATGTGAGAAAGGGCACAACTTGGGAAGGCGTCTAGGGTGTGTATGAGTGTTCATCTTGTTATAGTGGGTTGTTTCAGTGGGTGGAGACCCACACATACTCAGGAAGGTGTTGGACTCCCAATCTGGGGAGTCCTGCTATAGTCTCAAATAGGTTCATCCATGTTGCCATATGCTTTATGACTTCATTTCTTCTTACAGCTGCATAATATTCCATCGTGTGAATAGACCACAGTTTGTTTATCCTTTCATCTGTTGATGGACACCTGGGTTGTTTCCAACTTTTGGCAATGGTGAATAATGTGGCTATGAACATCGGTGTGCAGATGTCTGTTCGTGTCACTGCTCTCAGTTCTTCTGGGTATATACCTAGTAGTGGTATTGCAGGGTCACATGGCAAGTCTATATTCAACTTCTTTAGGAACTGCCAAACAGTCCTCCATAGTGATTGTACCATCCTGCATTCCCACCAACAGTGAAGAAGTGTTCCTATCTCTCCACATCCTCTCCAACACTTGTAGTTCTCTGTCTTTTTAATAGTGGCCATTCTGATAGGTGTGAAATGATATCTCATTGTAGTTTTGATTTGTATTTCCCTAATCATGAGTGATGTTGAGCATTTCTTCATGTGCTTTTTGCCATTTGTATTTCTTCTTCGGAGAAATGTCTATTCAAGTCTTTGGCCCATTTTTTTAATTGGGTCATTTGTTTTTTTATTGTTGAGTTGTAACATCTCTTTATATATCCTGGATATTAAACCCTTATCAGATATGTGATTTTCAAATATTTTTTCCCATTGAGTTGGCTGCCTTTTCACCCTTCTTACAAATTCCTGTGAGGTGCAAAAGTGTTTAATTTTGAGGAGATCCCATTTATCTAATTTTTCTTTTGCTGCACGTGCTTTGGGTGTGAGGTCCAAGAAACCACCACCTACTACAAGGTCTTGAAGATGTTTCCCTACACTTTCTTCCAGTAGTTTTATGGTCCTGGCTTTTATATTTAGATCTTTGATCCATTTTGAGTTGATTCTTGTATAGGGGGTGAGATAGGGGTCCTCTTTCATTCTTTTGGTTATAGATATCCAGTTCTCCCAACACCATTTGTTGAAGAGACTGTTTTTTTCCCATCAGCGTGGGCTTGGTAGGTTTGTCAAAAACCAGTTGACTGTATAGGTGAGGGTTTATTTCTGGATTCTCAATTCTATTCCACTGATCGATATGTCTATCTTTATGCCAGTACCATGCTGTTTTGACCACTGTAGCTTTGTAATATGTTTCAAGGCCAGGCAGCGAAATTCCTCCCACATTGCTCTTCTTTTTTAGAATACTTTTGGCTATTCGGGTGCACTTACCCTTCCAGATGAATTTGGTAAATGCCTTCTCTAATTCTGTAAAGTAAGCTATTGGGATTTTGATTGGTATTGCATTGAATCTATAAAACATTTTGGGCAAGATTGACATCTTCACGATATTTATTCTTCCAATCCATGAACACGGAATGTCTTTCCATTTGTTTAGGTCTTTTTTTATTTCTTTTAGCATTGTTTTGTAGTTTTCTGCATATAGGTCTTGTACTTCCTTAGTTAAATTATCTCCTAGGTATTTGAGTCTTTTTGTTGCTATTGAAAATGGAATTTTCCTCCTGATTTCCTCCTCAGATTGTTCAGTACTAGTGTACAAAAACATTACTCATTTTTGCATGTTGATTTTATATCCTGCCACTTTGCTGAACTCATTTATTAGTTCAAGAAGCTTTGTTGTGGATACTTCAGGATTTTCTAAATACAGGATCATGTCATCCGCAAACAGTGAGAGTTTTACTTCCTCTTTTCCTATTTGGACGCCTTTAATTTTTTTGTCTTTTCTAATTGCCCTCGCTAGAACTTCTAGTACAATGTTGAATAACAATGGTGACAGTGGGCATCCTTGTCTTGTTCCTGACCTTCGGGGGAAAGCTTTCAACATTTACCCATTGAATATGATGTTGGCTGTGGATTTTTCATATATGCCTTTTATCATATTGAGGAATTTTCCTTTTATTCCTATCTTTTGAAGTATTTTTATCAAAAAAGGATGTTGGATTTTGTCGAATGCCTTTTCTGCATCTATTGAGATGATCATGTGGTTTTTTTCATTCAATTTGTTAATGTGGTGTATTACATTGATTGATTTTCTTATGTTGAACCAGCCTTGCATACCAGGAATAAATCCCACTTGGTCGTGATATATAAGTCTATTGCTATGCTGTTGGATTTGAATTGCAAATATTTTGTTGAGAATTTTTGCATCTATGTTCATGATAGATATTGGTCTGTAATTTTCTTTTCTTGTGGAATCTTTATCTGGCTTTGGTATTAGGGTGATGTTGGCTTCATAAAATGTGTTGGGTAATTTTCCCTCCTCTTCAATTTTTTGGAAGAGTTTAAACAGGATTGGTGTTAATTCTTTTAGAAATGCTTGGTAGAACTCACCTGTGAAGCCATCCGGTCCTGGACTTTTCTTTGCTGGGAGATTTTTGATGACGGATTCAATCTCCTTAATTGTGATTGGTTTGTTAAGTTCTTGTATTTCTTGTTGTGTCAGTGTAGGTTGGTTATGAGTTTCTAGAAATTTGTCCATTTCATCCAGGTGTCTAGTTTGTTCGCATATAGTTTCTCATAATATCCTCTTATGATTCTTTTTATTTCTGTGAGGTAATTTGTAATTTCCCCCCTTTCATTTCTGATTGTATTTATTTGCATCTTCTCTCTTTTTTTCTTTGTTAGTCTAGCGAGGGGTTTGTCAATTTTATTGATCTTCTCAAAGAACCAGCTTTTGGTTCTGTTGATTTTCTCTATTGCTTTTTTGTTCTCATTTTCATTTATTTCTGCTCTAATCTTTATTATTTCTTTCCTTCTTTTTGCTTTGGGATTGGTTTGTTGTTCTTTTTCTAGTTTCTCAAGTTGTTCAGTTAAATCTTTGAGTTTAGCTCTTTCTTGTTTCTTAATATAGGCATTTAGGGCTATAAATTTCCCTCTCAAGACTGCCTTTGCTGAATCCCACAAGTTTTGATATGTTGTGTTCTCATTTTCATTTGCCTCAATATATTTACTGATTTCACTTGCAATTTCTTCTTTGACCCACTGGATATTTAGGAGTGTGTTGTTCAGTCTCCACACATTTGCAAATTTCCTTTTTTCCTGTCTGTTATTGATTTCTAGTTTCATTCCATTATGATCTGAGAAGGTGCTTTGTATAATTTCAATCTTTTTATATTTATTGAGAGCTGTATTGTGACCTAACATGTGATCTATCCTGGAGAAAGATCCATGGGCACTTGAGAAGAATGTTTAACCTGCTGAGTTTGGATGCAGTGTTCTGTATATGTCTGTTAGGTCTAACTTGATTATCATATTGTTCAAGTTCTCTGTTTCCTTGTTGATCTTCTGTCTAGTTGTTCTATCTAATGATGTGAGAGGGGTGTTGAAGTCTCCGATGATTATTGTAGAAATGTCTATTTCTCCCTTCAGTTTTGCCAGAGTTTGTCTCAGATATTTTGGGGCACCCTGGTTAGGTGCGTAGATATTTATGACTGTTATATCTTCCTGGAGGATCATCCCTTTTATTAATATATAATGGCCTTCCGCATCTCTTATCATTTTTTGCATTTGAAGTCTGTTTTGTCTGATATTATTATAGCTACCCCTGCTCTTTTCTGTTTACTATTCGCATGGAGTATCTTTTTCCAACCTTTTACTTTCAGCCAGCTTGTATCCTTGTGTTTGAGGTGAGTTTCTTGTAAGCAGCATATGGATGGCTCATGTTTTTTTATCCATTCTGTCAGCCTGTATCTTTTGATTGGGGAATTTAATCCATTCACATTCAATGATATTACTGAAAATGCACTATTTATTCCCTCCATTTTATTCTTTGGTTTTCATATGTCATCTTATTTTTGTCTTTCTTTTTACTCTTTTGGTTATCCTTTCTGCTTTTCTTTCTTCTATACTTTCCTCCAAGCCTCTCTCTCCTTTCTTTTTCTTTCAGGTTCTAAGGCTTCCTTTAATATTTCCTGCAAAGTTGGATTCTTTTTTGCAAACTCTCTTAGTTTCTGTTTGTTTGTGAATACTTTATATTCACCTTCATGTTTGAAGGACAGTTTTGCTGGATAAAGAATTCTCGGCTGGCAGTTTTTCTCTTTCAGTTTCCTAATTGTATCATACCACTGTCTTCTCGCCTCCATGGTTTCTGAAGAAAAATCTACCCAAAGTCTTACTGGACGTCCTTTGTACGTGATCGTTTGCTTCTCTCTTGCTGCTCTGAGAATTTTCTCTTTATCTTTTACATTTGACATTCTGAATAATATGTGTCTTAGCGTAGGTCTATTAGGATTTATTCTTATTGGGGTATGGTGTGCTTCTTGGACATGTAAGTTCATTTCTTTCATGAGAGTTGGGAAATTTTCAGCTCTTATTTCCTCAAATACTCTTTCTGGCCCTTTTCCTTTCTCTTCTCCTTCTGGAGCTCCCATGACATGTATGTTCTTGCGTTTTGTGTTGTCATTCTACTCTCTGAGCCCCTGCTCAATTTTTTCCATTCTTTTCTCTCTCTGTTCTCTTCTCTCTTCAATTTTAGCTGTTCTGTCTTCAGTATCACTTATTCTTTCTTCTATCATTTTTTTTTTTTTTTTTTTTTTTACCGGGAGGTCCCGGGGATTGAACCCGGGTCCCTCCATATGGGAGACGGACGCCCAACCAGTTGAGCCACATCCGACCCCTCTTCTATCATTTTGAGTCTGCTGTTGTATGCTTCAAATGTATTTTTTACTTCACCTATTGTGTCTTTCATTCCCATGAACTCTGTGACTTTTCTGTTCATGATTTCAAATTCTTCTTTATGTTCGCGCAACTTCTTGATGTCATTGATCTCTTTAACTATATTCTCTTTCATCTCATTAATTTGATTTTGGAAATGTGTGCTCATCTCACTGATTAGTTCTCTCAAATTCTGCATCTCTTCTGGGATTTTGCTGTATTCGTTTTCTTGGGCCATGTCTTCTTTTCTTAGTATGGCCCGTAATTTTTTGGTGGTGCTTAGGCATCTGGTTAGTTTGTATTTTACTTAGATGCTCTATCTCTTTCTCTTTTATGGGGTTTTAGTGGCAGGAGGCTGTGAGTTGCCACTGCTCTTTGATTTTTGGCTCAACCTTGATTGTTAGGATTGTTCTCCTTGTTGCTCAAAACTGGGCACTGGACAGAGTAATTGGTTGTAGAGTTGTTTCCTAGGGCCTTGGGCAAGGAGGCTATAGAGGCCAGGAAAAGCCTCTCTTACTTATTAATTTTCTTATGTGCACTTCCTTGGTCTGGAGGAGATGGCGCTTGTTGGCAGTTCTCAATTCAATGCCTGGTTGGAGCGTATTTGTTGTGACACAGACCAGATCAATGTGATAGAGCTTCCTGTCTGGGGGCTAGGAGCCCTGTGATTCAAACTCTCTGAGACAGTTCTCCAGACTTCTCTTGTAGCGCCCCCCTTTTCCCAGCTGGGAAATATTTCCACTCCCTTCTGAATCCTCAACAATCAGTCCCTGTTAGTAGAGGAGGAGATTGGGAGGTTTGTATATCTCTAACCCCTTGCAGGCTCCAAGGCAAACAATGGCGCAGCCCCACCCAGCCTGGTAGGGCTCTCGGGACAGGGCAGACCAAACCTGGGGGTCCAAAGCAGGGTCAGCCCCAGGCTCTCTCTCCCCTCTCCCGTGGTGTCCTCAACAATTAGTCCAGGCTAGAAGAGAGGGAGGTTGTGAGGGTCGGATTTCTCCAGTCCTTTCTAGGCTCCCAGGGCAAACCGCCATGTGGAAGGGTCCGTGGGGCTCTGCAGCCCAAATTTCAGGTCAGAACCTGAGTCAGCCTAAGGCTGTGTCCCTCTCTCTCCCCTTTCTGGGAGTGGCAGTTCCCTGAAGCCCCCCTTTGTCTGTGGTCGCAGGCCCAGGGGCCCGAGAATTCTGAAGAGTGTGGGGGAGGGTACCGGCAGCAGCAGAAGCTGCTACTTGCAAATCACAGTTCTGTAGTCGCGATTTCCCTCTTCTGTCCCTCTCTCCTCTGGGTGGTGTGCAGCCTTCACCTGCTGTCCTAAACCCTAGAAGATCTTTTTCCGGGCTGTTTCAGCTTGTCCTCTAGCTATTTTTCTGGAGAAGAGATTCCCGTGTCTTACTAATCCGCCATCTTCTCGGAAGTTTTCTGCCCTCTTTTTAAAGCTCAGGTTTGGATTGTTCACCAAGTGACCTGCATCACATTCTAGATGAGTAGCTCCATGTGGTAGCCACTTCCAATGAGCTCATTAATAAAGTCCTGTATATAATCTAGATTCAATTGGGAAAATTTTAAATGAAAATAAATATGAATCTCTTTGTATCTCACAGATTAATGAAGCTGTGAGAAGAAAACAGGTGACAATTCTGAGCAGAAACAGAATCAGAGAATGACAAAAAAATATGATTGAGAGAGATGTAAAATTATCAACCTGACTTCTGGCAGATCATCTACCAAGTCAATTTAGACAGGTTTCAAGTAAACTATTTAGAAAATTCTGCTAAATGTCAAATTACTAAATATATCTCAGTTATGTGTTGTAATAGTTGGAATACTCTTTCTGGTATCTACTGGAAATCTCCTTTTCCATGATTGGGTAGACATCCTTGCTTGATATCAGTGCATGTGACAGGATAGTGGATCACAATCATTCTTGCTTTCTGAATGTTAAGCCAAATGTCTGATTTTTTTGCTTGGTGGTTAATCATGATGTAAGAAATGAATGGGGGAATGCTCATGTTAGAGTTTGTCCTTTTACTCAAAATACAACTTTTAAATCCACAATGCTTTGACAGTAATAGAATGGCCTCTGACTTCATGAGACTCAGCCAGAAAGAAGGCTGTTCTCAACATCCTTAGCCATGGCCTCTGCTTAGATTCAACCCAAGGCTCCCAAAGAGTTTTAGTTAACTTTATGATTCCCAGTGAAGATTCTTAGCTTCATGGCTAGAGTTTGGGATTTCCTATACTCCAAATATCTGGAGAGTAATTGACATAACTTGTCAAACATGGATATTCCAAAACATTGTTTTCATCAAACCCTCTTGACATATTTCCTCTTGGCAGAACAGTTTTGAGGATAGTATACTACGGATTTTATCCCTTATATAAATGAGATCCCTTTTCATTCTTTCAGACATGAAATAAGAGCAAACTCTATCCCATTCAGAAACATTCACAGGCCAGTACTCACTTAAAGAAAAAAATGTGTGCCTAATTTCTGGAGGCTTTTCTTTAGAGTTTAACATAGTTGGAGCCATCAGTAAATTTGAACTGTTCTGCTCAACTAGTATCTGAGTTATCTCAAGTTTCCAAGGATTTGCATTGTACTACAGAGTCTTTAAATATGCAAATCAACCATTCATTTCTTCCCTGTACCAACATGACAGTTCTTCCACTAAAAGGTGGAGATCATTTCCACTCCTTTTGAATCTGAGCTAGAGTTGTAACTTGTTTGATTAATGTGACAGTTTGAAATTAATTTATTAATCCCCAAAGAGAAAGAGTATATTTGTGGACTGGTCTATTCCTGTTGGTGTGAGGCCTTTTCCAATTGTACTACCTCTGGGAGGCAAGACTCAGGTAGAGTTTCCACCATCTTTCTGGGTAAGATAAAGTTAGAGACACACAGGATAAGAGAACTCCTTCATTTTCAGTAGTGCCATGTGACAGAAAGGAGAGGCACAAGGAGCTGAGGCCCTGGGAAGAGATGAGTAATATATGCCTGATAGCTTGCAGCTGAAATCAGGAAGGAAGTGGAACAGCTGAGCCTGAGAGATGAGGCCAGGTAAGAGATAAACCCCATGCCTGGGTGCCCACAGCTAAGCTCCTGGATATGGTACAGCCCAGAAGGAATGGTAGAGACCTGGCAGAAACCACTCACCATCTTGCATCAACACATGGCAGCTGATTTAGTAAGAAAGCACATCTTATGATGCCTTGAGTTGGACTTTTCATGGCCTTGAAACTGTAAGCTTTTACCCCAAATAAATACCCTTTATAAGAGCCAACACACATCTGGTACTTTGCATCAGCACCCCCTTGGCATACTAATACAATTAATAAAGTGTGGTAGAATTAACTCCATTTTTCTAGAACTAATCTTTTGTGCTCTTAGAAAGTCAGTCTAGGCTACTGGTGGAGGAGAAGCCATAGATGTTAGGGAGAATTGAACACCCCAGTTAATAGCCAACTTGAGCTGCAGAAATATGAATGAGGCCATTGTGACTTTTCCAAGCCCAACTTAACTTCCAGCTAAGTATCCAAGCTGGTACGATGTGGAGCAGAAGTGCCCAGTTAAGCTCAGCCAACTCACAGAATCATGGAGAATAGTACATTATTTTTTGCGTGAATCCACTAAGCTGTAGGGTGATTTGTTACACAGCCATAAAAAAACAACTGGGAGTCCAGAAGCCCAGAGATATTTAACATGCAGATTTAAACTCATGCACAAATGGTGTGGAAAGCACCCACACCACCAAAATGTGAAATGCTCTGAAGACAGGAAATTTCTCAAAGACACCAATAAACCAGGTTTTCACTGTACATGATGTGCCATCATTATAAACTCATTCCATTGGGCAAACCATCATCTTCTTTTTGTCTTCTTTAAAATGCAAGCATAATGGGATAGAACCTCACCAGAGATTCAGTGAATGAAAGGAAAAACCCCACTTGTCTAAAACTCTGGAACTTTGTAGAGAATGGAGAAGAACTCCACAAATGCTAAAGTGAGAAAAAGTAAAATATCAGGTAGGAAATTGCCATCCTGGAATACCAGTCCCTCTCAATAATCCTAAGTCTCACACAGGTTGGGAATACCTCAGAAACAAAGCAGACCATGATGGTTACAGACTATAGAAACACTCACAGTGTATTAGTATCCCATGCATTTCCAGGGCTAGTCCCAAGTCATAAAAGTCCCAGTGAACAAAATAAGCTACTTGGAATTGCTGAATACAAAAGGACCCCCAGGGGTAAAAAGAAGTCATGGCTGGAAAGTGCTGCACTTACTCAATTCAGTTTCTTGCTGCTGAACTACATAAACGCAAAATGGAATTTTCTGGAGGGATCCACCCTTTTGGCTTGATGCCATCTGGCTCCCTGGTATGTGGTACCCTAATGGGGAAGAAATCAGAGGCAGAAGAATCAAAGGGAGAAAGAGAAAGAAAGAGGGAAAGTGGGAGAGAGGGAGAAAGAGAGAGAGAGAGGAAGGAAGATTAAGTAGAATTGCTGCAAGACAAGAGGTTCCCAGAACTGAAAAGTGCAAGGAAAATGGGAAACTTTTCCTTGAGAGAGAGGATTTAAACAAATCATAGAGTTAAAAGCTGGGGAGAAAATTCTGCACAAAAACAAATGGAAGAGATGAAGATTCCCAGAAAAAGAACAGAGGATAGAAAGCTTTCACCTGGAGGTGAAACAAGTGCACAAGTAGTGCAAGCTTTAACATTCTACCACATATCCAGGGCAAGAATCAGATAACAAAGAGCTGAAAAAATTCTAAAGGTCTATTATAAGTCAGACTGAGCATCAAAAAATAGCCTTAACAAAAAGCCAATAAAAAAAAAAAAAACTATAGTCAAGCAAAGTTGACTTTTGGGGTAAACTCATCATGTTAACCGAATACCTAGATATCAGCAAAAAATCACAAGCCATATGAAGAAACAGGAAGATATGGCCCAGTCAAGAGAGCAAGTTATAACTTCATAGGAGACACAAAACTTAGAACAAATTATCAAAGAAGCTCAAATAAATCACCTAAATCAATTCAAGAAGATGAAGGAAAATATGAATAAAGAGATAAAGCATATTAAAAAGAAAATGTTTGAACATAAAGAAGAATTTGAAAACATGAAAAGGAGAATAACAGAAATAATGGGGATGAAAAGCATAATAGAAGATTAAAATACACTAGAGTCATACAACAGCAGATTTGAACAGGCAGAAAATAATAAGCAAACTAGAGAACAGGACAATTGATATCACACAAACAGAATAAAAGATAAAGAAATGAATAGAAAAAATTGAGCCATGTCTCAGGGATTTGAGTTACAGCATAATGCATACAAACATATGTGTCATGTGTCTTGGAAGGAAAATAGAAGGGAAAAGGTACATAAAGGATATTTGAGGAAATAATAGCTGAAAACTTGCCAACTCTGTGAGTGACATAAATATGCATGTCCAAGAAGTATAATGCATTACAAACAGAATACTTCCTAATAGACCCACTCTGAGACACATACGAGTCAGGATGTTGAATGCCAAAGAAAAACAGAGAATTCTGGAAGCAGCAAGAGAAAATGGATTCATTGCATACAAGGGATCTGCAGTAAGACCAAGAGCTGATTTCTTAGCAGAGACCATGGAAACAAGACTGCAAGGGTATGATATATTTAAGGAACAAAAAGAGAAAAACTGCCAGCAAAAATTCCTTATCCAGTAAAACTATCCTTAAAAAATGAGGTAGATTTTAAAATATTCAGATTAATAGAAACTGAGAGCTTGTCAACAACAAGCCAGCCCTATAGGAAATACTAAAGGGAGTGTTACATTTTGAATGGAAAAGACAGGAGAGAGAGATTTGGAGGAGAGTGTAGAAATGCAAATTATCAGTAAGTATTGTGAAAAGAGTTAAAAGAGAGACATATAAGATATGACATAAAAACCAAAGGAAAGGGAGCAGAAATGGCTTCAAGCAGTTGAGTGCCTGCCTCCCACAAGGGATGTCCTGGGTTTGGCTCCCAATGCCTCCAAAATCATAATAACAAACAACAAGCAAGCAAACAAACATACAGAAAACAACTCAGGTTAGCCAATGTGGTTCAGTGGTTGAATCCTGGCTTCCCACTTACATGGTCCTGGGTTCTATCCCCAGCCCTGATTCCTCAAAAAACAAAGAACCAAAAAAAAAAAGAAAAAGAAAAATGGAAAAAATGGCTCAAGTAAGTGCTGCCTTTACAATAATAATACTGAATTTTAATGGATTAAATTCTCAATAAAAAAGACACAGATTGGCAGAATGGTACAAACCATGATCCAACTATATGTTAGTTACAAGACATTCACCTTAGACCCAAACACACAAATAAGTTGAAAATGAAACATTGAAAAGAGATATTGCATGTAAACAGTAACCACAAAAAAGAACTGGGATAGCTATTTGACAAAATAGACTTTAAATGCAAATATGTTATAAGAGAAAAGGAAAGACACTCTATAGCAATAAAAGAGAAAATTGACTAAGAAGAAATAACAATCATAAATATTTATGCAACTAATTATGGTGCTCCAATATATATGAGGCAAACACTGGCAAAATTAAAGGGAGAAATAGACACCTCTACAATAATAGTTGGTGATTTCAATCCACCACTCTCATCAACAGATAGAATATCCAGATAGTAGTACAATTTTAATAATATTTAATCAACTGTAACAAAGGTAACTACTACTTAAAAATATTACAATTATAAAAAAGTGCTGCCATTAATTGTAACAAATATTCCACAACGATGCAGTGTCTTCGTGTTGAGGTGGTTTAAGGGAATCCTTTATTCTATGACTGATTGTTTGTAAATCTACTTTTTTAATTAAAAAATATATATATGTTCATAGAAAGCAGATTGTTAGATTCCTTAGACTGAGAGGCGGCCGGGGACTGGCTGCAAAGGGCCAGTAAAGAACTTTTTTTAGAGTGAACAAAAACTTAATTGAAATGAAATGTGCACCTGTAGTAGACTGAACACATAGATGGCATCAGTCCTGCAACTCTGTATCAGTATCTTTTGCAGTAGGACTGTGCAGCTCTGTCCATCAAGATGTGGAGTCTCTTTCTCCAACTTTGAATCATCATGGTAATGCTGATGTTTTATTTGTTTTGTCCAACAAAATATGGAGAAATTGACAGCAAGTCTCAAAGTCCATGGTGAGTTTCTGCTGTTTACTCTTGGAATCCTATCTCAGGCATGTAAACAGGGCCGGCCAGTCTACCCTGTTGGAGGATGAGAAGACATGAAGATGGGAGGCCAGTTGTCCCATTCTAGAAAATGCTATAGCCAATTATGCCATCAATATGTATAAGATCTTAACAAAGAAGATTCAAAGCAGCTCCAGATAAAACATACCTGACCACAGACTCATAATGAGCCAGAAGCAATGAAAATAACTCCATACAATAGACTCCCATAAAGTAATAAAATCAGATTCTTACCTATTTACTTCTGGGATATCTCTTTATGCAGCAATAGCTAACTGACACAATAATTAACATTAACAGAACTGAGGATATTAGATAATTCTGATTCTTCCTATTTGCATTTCTTCAGACATTTGAAGTCAGAATTTATTATCATCTCTTTATTCACATTTACATCAAATAACTGTACTTAAAAGTGACTATAATTGAAGTTCCCTTCCTGACAACCAGGAGCATTTAGACAGGCATGCATATTTGTGCAAGAATAACTGGTGGAAATGAGACAGAAGTCTCTAGTACCAGATGTATTTTGTGGGCAGGAAACCAAACTCTTGTGTCAATCAACCATTGTTCATGATGAAGAGAATTTTAAAGAAAATAAAATATATAATATCTTACTATGCAAAAAAGGAACTACAAAAAGTACAAAAAATTAGACAGTGCCTAATAAAAGAAACAGACCAGTATGTCAAGTTCTTGATATTAATGCATGTAACTATGAATGTTAGTCTTCAAAACTAAAACATAACTGAACCAATTAAGTAATAGAAAATATATAGAACATAAGTGTTCTGTGTATTTTTTTTTTATTTTTTAAATGATTATGAAAAGACAGTTTCTTTAAGAGATGGAAATGCTAAAGTTCATTAATTGATTCTGATATGTACTTTACAGAAATCATTTCACCAAAAAAATCAGTTTTCCCAAGTAGGATTTTATTATATATAATATAATCCCAGTACCAATAAAATATGTTGCTATAGGTAATATAAGTGTCACTTCATAATTAGCTATCAAAATTTTAATGTTTCCTTACATTTTCTCTTGCATGTCAACATTAACATTAGATGTGCAATTATAATAATCCATTTTGATATTTTGCTTGTGAATGGAATTAAATTATTTTCATTTGCATATATTCTATGTAACTATTTATTTTGTTGAGAACAAATTAGAAACTTTTTTTACATATTGTTTTGCTAAGGTAAGGGCAGAGACTCTAGACAGAAATAAAAACTAGCAATTTATTTGATAATTGATATGTAGATGGTTCAATACTAATAAACAGTTACATGATCACAGTTATTTATTGGTCACAATATAAGACAATAAACCAATTAGATAGCACAGAGGGAAAGAGAGAGGGAGTATATTTACAATCACTCACCAAACCTGGGGAAATCTTAACATCTGGTCTTTCACAAGGCTGGAAAGTCCCATTCAACAGCTGGCCAGAGTCCTAATTAGAATCATGGTCCTAGGCAGAGTGCCCTCTCCTGGGTGAAACTTAGACTGGCAGCCAAGAGACTCCCTTTTAAGGAAGTCTGAAACATCAGATCTCTTGCTTATTTTGCAACTCCTGTGATTAAAGCTTCTGAAACAATAGTGCCTGTCCATGGGAAAGTGGCCAGCTCCCCTGAGGAGAGACATGAAGTCAGTAAAACTTCCTGTTCTAAAGGGCATTGCTATTCATGGAATGCTAAGCATAGACATATAATTAATGTATAGCTAAGATAAGGAACCAGCAAAGACAGAGTTAAGTGCTTGGGGTAAAGTTCCCCAAGGACATTCTCCTTACACAGACTAAGATAAGGTTACATTCCTGAGGCAGAGAGACCTCTAAGCATGCCCACATCGGACTCCTGCTCCTACAAGCTCAAAGCAGTCACATCATATTTTTAATTTCTTGTTCACAATCCTTCTCTCAAGGTAATTATAATAAACATATATCACATACATTCCCTCTGAATTCGTTTTTTGTTTTTGATTTCTTTTTGTTCCCATTGTCAGTCCAATATGACATGCTTTAATTAATAAAAATAGTAAATTTGAATTGACACACTAGCTATTGAGGATTAATATATGCTTGTAGAGAATTATCTGATTTATAAATAAAAGATAAAGAATGGTACTGATATAAACAAATGTACATCAGCCAAAATATTCTATGAAATAATGATAAATTACCTTCCCAGGAAAAAAAATTTGAAACTTAGTGGTTACCGTAGGTTCCAAGGGGAGGGGTAAGGAAGAGTAGGTGGAACATATGGCATTTTTAGGACATTGAAACAGTTCTGTGTGATTTTGCAATGATGGATATAGTCCACTTTGCATTTTATTAAAACCTATATAATGACATGATGCAAAGTGTAAACTACAGACCATGGTTAGTAGCAATATTTCAATATGTGTTCCACAATTGTAGCAAATGTACTACATTAATGAAAGATGTTCATGGGGAAAGTGGGGAGGGGGAAGGGTGGTATATGGGAACCCCTATATTTTTCATGTAATATTTATGTAATCTAAAATTTATTTAAAAAGAAAGAAAAAAGAAAGTGACTTAAAATCAAGCACATTGAAACTCTATGAAAGAAAAGCCAGTTTATACTTGCATGTTGAGTTCACAGAATCATAATTTCTGATTACGTCTTTGAGTCCTGCATTCACTGGCACATCCTTAGCCACATGAATAATGATGATTTTGTTTTCCTTCCAAATAACTTTTTCAGAACCCCCTTTATATCTTTATTCCTCAGACTGTAGATGAAGTAGTTCAGCATGGGTGTTAACATGATGTACCTCACCAAAGCTGGTGCATCTGAGTGTGTGTTGTCTGAAGCAGCAGAACCAAGGTACAACCCTACGCTCATACAATAGAACAAGGAGACCACTGATAGGTGAGATGCACAGGTGGAAAATGCTTTATACTACCCCTAAGCTGACAAGATTGTTCATATGGAGGAAACAATCTTAGAGTTTGAGAAAAGGACCCAGGC
The DNA here is from genome assembly GCA_026826555.1 of Tolypeutes matacus. Classification (NCBI taxonomy): domain Eukaryota; kingdom Metazoa; phylum Chordata; class Mammalia; order Cingulata; family Chlamyphoridae; genus Tolypeutes; species Tolypeutes matacus. The sequence goes on along the minus strand of JAKSZT010054155.1, from coordinate 933,205 downwards.
AAGGGGACCCACAGCCAAAAGTCAAGCAGCAAACTAAATCATTGATGAAGTTGTCAGAACAGTCAAGTTGGAACATCTGATTAAGTTCACAGAAAAGTTGTGGAATTTCCAAATGTTGACAAAAGGACAGCTGCAACACCATTATGGTTTCTAACAAGGAATTCAGGACACTCATGATCCAGGGATTATTATAAAGCATTAACCAGGAATGAATCTGGAAAAAGACCTGACCAAAAGGTGGAAATGGTAAATACAAATGAGCTTTTATGGCTAAGAGATTTCACAGTGAATAAGGAGGTCATTCCAGAGGTTACACTTATGCAAGTCGCAGCAGGATCTCCTTGACTGCCACAGTAAACAATGCATTAAATATCAGGGATTCTGAGGGATGTAGAGATATCTGGATACTATAAGCAGGGCAGACAGCTCAGGAATTCATCACCCTCTCATTGGTTCTTACTTTGTATTTATGCTCCCCAGGGTAACAGAGCAAGACTCATTTATATATTCTCTATACATGGCTCTTCTGTCCCTTTTTGGAAACCATAATTAGCAGTATACTTGATAAATATTTGTCCCAAAGACTTAAATCTTTGGTCCATCCATTTGCCAGTTGGGCCCTGAATCTCATCAGAGTTGCAACACCTACTGTACAGTTCATTGAACTCACCAATGACAACTAACATGGAGATGATGATGGACAACATCCATCCCAAAGAAGAAAGACTGTCTGCAACTGCAAGCAAGAGGGTTCTAGAGGCACATTTCATTCCCCTCAAGATTTGGGAATGAACAATGGAGTAAAGTAGATTTACTATTCTGCTATAGACTTATTATTCTAGCAATGGAAGAAATCTTATCATTCATAAAAAGGCAGTGCTCACCAGAGGTTCTGAGGGAAGGGAGAGGTAAGATTAGTTGTAATATAGGGTGTTTTGCTAAGGAAAATGCAAAGACTCAAGACACAAATCAAAACTGGCAATATATTTAATAATTAATATGCAGCTGATCCAATATTAATAAACAGTTAAATGATCACAGTTATTGATTGCTCACAATACAATACAATAAACCAATTAGATAGTGCAAAGGGAGAGAGAGAGAGAGAGGGAGAGAGAGAGAATATTTACAATTACTCACCAAATCAGGGGGAAAGCTCAACACCTGGTCTTTCATGAGACTGGGAAGTTTCATTCAATAGCCAGCCAGAGTACCTGATCAGAATCACGGTCCCAGGAAGAGCATCCCCTCCCGGGTGAGACTTCAATGGGCAATCTAGGGTCTGCCCCTTTTAAGAGGCTCTGAAACTTCAGATCTCCTGCCAATTTTGCAACTTGTGAGTGATTAAAACATTCCAAGATAACAGTGCCTGTCCATGGGGAAGTGGCCAGCTCATCCTAAGAGACACACAAAGTCTGGGAAATGTCCTGTTATAAAGGGCATTGTTATTCATGGAATGGTCATCAGAACATATAATTATTGTATAGCTAAGATAAGGAACCTGCAAAGACAGAGTCACATGCTTGTGGTAATGTTTCCCAAGGATGTTCTCATTCCACAGACTAAGATAAGATTACAATCCTGGGGCAAAAGAAATCTCTAAGCACATCCACATGTAACTCCTGCTCCTAAATGTTCAAGGCAGTCACATCATACTTTTAATTTCTTGTTCACAATCCTTCCCCCAATGTAATTAACAATACATTATATATTTAATTCAATTCCAAGGATTGAGAACAAAAAAAAAAAAGAAAAAGATAAAAAGAGAGAAACAGTTTCAACAGACAAGTTTTCCAAATGTTGTAAATAGAAGGACTAAGAAACATAGTATCCATTTTGAACAACTCTCATTAAATTTTTTCCCAATGTATTCAGTTCTAATATATTCAGTTCTAATATATTCAGTTCTGCGATTGTTTAAACTTGACAAGAGATTTGCATATACATAAAACAATATACATTTATGTGTGATGTGAAAGTTATCCAATCAGTTAAGTACACAATTTGTTGTATTATAAGATCTCTGATTAGGATTTAATCACTTTATACATAATCTAACTACAGTAGATTATACAATAACAAACAATAATAAGACTTTCAAGTAGCTGACATTCAATGAATAAACTTTTTTAAGGCTAAGAGAGTTGAGCAAACCAATCAGAAAAAGGGTCAGTAGCTAAATTATGTATGTGTTGCATTTGTTGTGCCATGTGTCAGAGAGCTTGAGTGACATTATAACAATTTTGGCTGACTCTTATTTCCCATGGGCTTGAGACTCCCAACCAGCAAAGCTATATAGGCCAGTACATGATCAAAATGACCTCATTTCCCCCCATTTTGTATAGTTTGAGGCAAAGGCACCAACAAATTATTATTACTTCCCCATTTGGGCTGTAAAGAGGCTGACAATTTAACTCATATTTTCAATGCCTGCATTGGTCCTGCTGTTAGGATCTTAACTGGACCTGCAGCCACAGCCCACAGAGCTGAATTTAAACTGAGTTCTTTGTTGTAAGGATTCCTTATTTCTCTTTATCAGTTTCATTAAAAGGCCATTCATTTCATCATTTTTAAATAAAAAGTCCAAACAATTTCCTGGTCCACAGTCTAAGACTGCATGAGGTGACTGGTAAATAGTTTCTTGACCACTGTCAATTTAAGCTGGCATCCTATACAGAGCATTTATGTTTTCTAGGCAGCAAATAGTCGCTGGCTGATCTCAAGAGTCCTGATGCAATGTCTGCAGCAGTGAAAGCATACCTTGCCCCTTCCAAGAGCAGGAGGGTACCTATGTCACTGTCATTGAAGTGAGCATGAAAGACACCTGTGTGTGATGTCCATGAGCTTTTGGCAATTAACAGGCAGCTGAAAGTGCTGGGCTAGGTAACACAATGTCTGGAATCCATGATGTTCACCTTTCCAGTGGAGCCACTCTGCTGTTTCTTCAGTCTCAATGGTAAGACCTCTTTGCAAGGTCATCTGCCTCAACAGTCCTGAGAGGGGTGTTAGAGGAGTGGGCAGGGACATGCCAGTTACCTGTTGCTGCTCTTAGGCATCCAAGATATCCTTCCACAGATCTCTCCCCCACAGAGAGCAGTCCATGGAGGTCCATTGTTTCTGTTTCATTTTTAGTATTTGCAATCCACCCCTGGATAGGGATGGCAAACTTCAGAGTGACTGGACACTATTGGGTTAAGCTCTTCATTTGCAACAGGGCTTGGTATGCTGTGCATAGTTACTTTTCCAAGGGACTATATCTTACTTTGGCCCCTTTCCACAACTGTGAGCAAAAACCCAAGGGGTATTCATTTATAATGTTGCTTTTGCCACAAACCCCTCTCAAAGCCAATATTGTGCTGGCCACATCCAATTCACAAGATAATTCAAGGTCCACCCTACCTTATTGCTTAAGCTAGTGCCATTGGCCTCTTTGCCTCTTTAAAGAAGCCTGCTAGAGGTCCTCCTACTCCCATGCATGACGTTTCCTGATTAGCACATAAATGGTTTTAATACCTGAGATAAATGAGGGATGAAGGGTCCTCAGTACAACAACAACCCCAGAAGGCCATTAAAATATTTTACTTTTACAGCACTTAAGAGTTTGGCTGGGCAGCAGGCACCTTGCAGCCTATCCCAATTGTTTGCCCTTCCCAGGCTTTTAAGATAAGATACCATTGTCTCTGATGCTTCTTTTAATTCTGAAAAAAAAAAAAAAAAGGATTACTGGTTAACATAATATCATCAATAGGGTTATAGTCACCAGTTTCTTCTACACAGCCAGAAACTTTGCCACCAGGCCAGGACAGATGGTTGGGTATGCACACAGCCTTGGAGAAGCACTACATACTTCCAATCTGCTTTTATGAAAAAGCAGCTATCTTATCTTAGGACAAAACACATTCCTTTAAACAAACATCAAATTTTAGTCAACACTACCATAAAACTTTTACTTTTTTAAATATTAATTTAAGTTTCACATTTCTCATCTTATTCTGTGAAGAAAAATAAGCTATTCATTTTAATTTAGGCAAAAAAAATTGAAGAGATAATTTCATTAGTCAAAAGTTATAATTTTTATCAATTTAAAGATTTAACACACATAATGCTATTTTATCTTATTAACATCTATACTTATTTATTAGTATAAGTGATTATTTAATTTTTTGGCCATTTGAATAGAGCTCTTTTAAGAATTTTCATTTATCAGTTTAATATTACCATCTGGAGATAACAAAATATAAACTGACACTGAACAAACAGACAAACACAAAAAAGTTGAGTTACACCAACAGAAACACAAAGCTCACAATTTGACTCATAATTCTTACTCATTTGGTACGGCTGTCTTCAAGCCCTCCATCATTTCACATCTCTGATTTTATTGCTTTTAAGATCTCTTCTGGGATCCATGTCACCTGTATTATGCAAACGTGTTCTTAAAAACACTTTTTATTAGTAATCATCAGTCAGTAAGGATTACTTGAGCAGTATAAATGTAGATAAGCTCTAATTTATCAGTTTAGACACATATATTTTGGTTTACTACTCTTTAGGAGTACAATTAGACTTGAAGTTCAGGAATAAGCTATTAATTCTAAACTGAAATTTCCTTTTAACACCTTGATAAAAATTCTGCTTTATTTTTATCAATTTGGCTATACAGGCCCAACCAGAATCAGCATGGAAACAAAGCAGAGAACATCAATGTTGCCACATTTTCCTACTCTTCCAGTGGTTTAGCTTTATCAGCCCCTACCAGCCCACAGCCACATCATCATGTAGGTGGCAGGGGTTTTGCAGAGCTGCTGCCAGAACGTTCTCCTCATCCCAGCCAACTCCTTAGCAGAATGTTTTCTTACAAGCCTGATATAGCACTTCTGCCTGTGTTCAATGTTGTATCTGTGATTTAGCATTTCCTTGCACAAGCGGTTCAACATGATTTTCCTCCGTTACTTGAGAGCGGGGAAATGATGCAATAATTTAATTGTACTTTAGACCCTGCCAACTACACCAAAAATGTTTTACTAAGGAAACAGCAGAGACTTAAGACATGAATCAAAACTAGCAATTTATTTGATAATTGATATGTAGATGATCCAAAACTAATAGTTAAATATTCACAGTTATTGATTGCTCACAATATAATGCAACAAACCAATTAAATAGTGCAAAGAGAGAAGGAGAGAGAGAGTATATTTACAGTCACTCAACAAACTGTGGGAAAACTCTACATCTGGTCTTTCATGAGGCTGGGAAGCACCATTGAACAGTTGGCCAGACTTCCTGATTGGAATCCCAGGCAAAGCATCCTCTCCTTGGTGAGACTTTGACAGGCAATCTAGGGGCTGCCCATTTTAAGGGGTTCTGAAACTTCACATCTACTGCCAATTTTGCAACTCGTCCGTGATTAAAGCATTCCAAGACAAGAGTTCCTGTGCACCGGGAAGTGGTCAGCTCCCTTGAGGAGAAACATGAAGTCTGAGAAACATCTTGTTCTAAAGGGTACTGTTATTTATGGAATGCTAAGCAGGGATATATGATTAATGTATAACTAAGATAAGGAACAGGAAAAACAGAGTTATATGCTTGAGGTAAAGTTTCCCAAGGATGTTCTCCTTGCACAGATTAAGATAAGGTTACATTCCTGAGGCAGGAGATATCTCTAAGCACATACACATGTATCTCCTGCTCCTACATGCTCAAGGCAGTCACATCATACTTTTAATTTCTTGTTCGTAGTCCTTCCCCCCAATGTAATTAACAATACATAATTATATATATATATATAAAATGGAGTCATTTTTGGGACTTTGGATTTGTCTTGCGTAGAATTTCATTGATTGATACAAGCCATTATATATGTTGTCATAACTTAAAAAATTGTGTGGGACAAAGTGTAAATTATAATGTAAACTGTAGTCCATGGTTAGTAGCAATTCTTCAATATGGGATCATCAATTGTAACAAATGTACCACACTAGTGAATGACTTGTTAATATGGGAAATTGTGAGAGGTGAGGGAGTGGGGTATATGGGAATCCCTTATATTTTTTATGTAACATTTATGTAATCTAAATCTTCTTTAAAAATTAGAATAATAAAAATAGTGTTGCCAGAAATTGGTACAAAATAATCTTCATGGGGAGGGAGAGCTGGTCATGTTCTGTGTTGTTTAAGCTAATGCGTCAACTCAGCCACGTAATTGTGCTCAGTAGTTAGCAAGTGCTGGGCTAATTTCAATACAATGACATTTACGGACTTTAGTCATCAGTGAGATTATTGCATAGATTGCTGATTACATCTGCAATCAATGAAGGACTTTGATGTCAGCAATGAGTGATGTTTATCCAACCAGTTGAATGCCTTAAAATGGGAAGCAATTTCAGCATTCAAAGAGCATTTCTCTGCTCAACTTCAGACAGCCAACATCTCTTGGGAACTCATTAGTGTCCTTCAATGGAACCACTGGTTTGCATCCTCCTGCAGAATTTGGACTTGCGAATCCCCACAGACATGTGAGAGAATTTTATAAAATCTTGTATTATTTACAGATATTGCCTGTTGATTCTGTTTCCTTAGAGAACCCTGACTAATACATGTTTTGATTTTTGGTCTTGGTCTGCTTCTTGAATATATTATGATTTTTAAATTTATTATGATTTTGATATGGAACTTTTCCATATATGTGATAAAACTTCAATTAAAGAATTTTAGGGCACATGTGAAGCACTCTCCTTCTACTTCACCCTTGATTCTTCTGCTACTGTTCCTACTGGGATATGGATTCAGTCACTGGAGTTGCAGCAGCAACAGTTCCTGTCACCAAGAGGATGACAACCATACATTGAGGAAGCTTGGGGAAAAGATAAAGGAAGACTGAGTCCTTTATAACATCACTGAGCTGTTGTACTAGCCCAGGACTCCCAGACCTTAGACTTGTGACATATATATTAATAAACCCTGAGAAGCAGATGCAGCTGAAGTGGTTGAACACTTGCTTCCCACATGGGAGGTCCCGGAATTGGTCCCTGGTGCATCCTAAAAATACAAACAAACAAAAAACAGACAACAAGCAATCAAACAAAAAATAACGACTCAGTGGAGCCAATGTAGTTCAGTGGTTGAGTGCTGGCTTCCCACATACAAGGTCCTGGGTTCAATCGTTGGCCTGGTACCTCAGAAAAAACAAAACATTGTTGACTAATGTTACTCTTTTAGTTCAGCTTCCTATTGCTTGCAGCTCCATGACACTCCTAAGTAGATACTGAATTTTATAATAGATGTCCCAACAGGTCCAAATAATGAAAAAGCTGCTATGGTATTCCAATGATTATATTTCATGTGCACTTTGTAATAATCAAGCCATTCATATTCCAATTTGTACTTGATGACTAAGGCGTACAAAGAATGTTTTTGCAAATCAGAACATGTCCAGAGATATCTATGGAACTGGGGGCTGCCTGGTGGGAAAGAAAATGTGAGCTATGGGGATTTGTAGGTATGTGGTTGAAGTTACAATTGTGGAAATTTGGGGGGGGGGGGATATGGCAGGGGAGGGTCACTGGAGCAGGGCATATTTGATGGGGATATATGTGGGAAAGTGTACCTGGGTCATGTTTCTGTGGAATATGAATATATTCATCTTGTCATAGGGTGTTACCTCAGTGGGTGTGGAACCACACATTAAACAAGGAAATATTAAACTACCATCCTGGGGAGTACTGCTACATTCTCAAATATAGGAGCAAGAATCTCTCTGGTACATAGGAAATGCATAATAAAAGAAAACAGACCAATATGTCAAGCCTTCAATATTAATGCATGTAACTATGAAACTTATCCAATAATTGAAACTTATGATAATTATAGCTCCCAAGGGATGGGGGGAAAGGAATGGGTGGAACATAGGGCATTATTAGGGCATTGGCATTTTTCTGCATGATGTTGCAATGACAAATACAGCCTACTATACATTTTGTCAGAACCTATAAAAATGTACAGTGTAAAATATAAACCATAATGTAAACCATTGACTCTGGTTGGAAGCAACATTTGTTCATCAGTTGTAACAAGTTAACCATACTCCTGTAGGATATTATTGATGTGGTTGGATGTGGTGGGAAGGGAGGATATGTGAGAATCCCCTATATTTCCTATGTGACTTTTCTATAACAAAGTTTTTTGGAAAATAAAGTGAAAAAAAAAATAGGACACTGGGGGAACATACAGGGGGAAAAAAGATGTCCAGAGGAGAGCAATGAAAATAGGAAAAAAATTAAAACAAAACAAAACAAAACAAACATGCCATACAGGAACCCAATGAAGAAAAACCTATTTAATTTGTAAGTGAGGACTTAGGGGTCATCATACTTACGTTCATCTGCAAAGGAAGCTGGCAAAGCTACTTCAACATCATCTCTTGTCCTAACTACTGCTAACTTTGGAGTGCCCTGTGACTGTCATCTCTCAAACCTTCACATTTAGTATGGGGCCAAGTTCTGCCTAGTGAATGGAAATAAGACTCAAAGATCTCTCTTCATTCCAATTCCTTAGTAGTCTATGTATTCTATTTGAATTTCATATGTGAACTCCACCCAGCAACATATTCTGATTTCCTGGAAGGAAGGATATAACTTATCCCTGTCCCCAACAATTCAAGGACAAGGTTAAAAATCTTAGATTAATTTAAAGAGAGAAAGTCAGTCAAAAGAAAAAGCACTATCTTTGCCAGAATATTCATTTATCTGAGCTGTTTTCCTGGTATTTGTCCACTAGGTTCTTCACCTTCTGGTAAATCGGATGCATCTATGAGACAAGGAGTTAGGTGATCCCATTGCCTGTGCTTTCTGATGTCAGGGATGGACAGTGACTACTGTTATGTGTGTGCTCCATGCTGACATATACAGCAGCAGCATGAATAAGTCACCTGCATTAGTAAGATAATGTTATGGTATCAAAGCCCCTCACCCTTGATGCTCACTATTCCAAGAGTGATCCATAGTCCAACAGCCTCAGACTCACCTGGGAGCATCCCAAAAATTGAGATTCTGGTGCTTGACTTCAGAACTACTAAATCAGAACTACATTTTAACAGAATTCCAAGGTGATGTCTTGGGACAGTAAAATTTGAGATCCAGTGGTCTAACTGACTCAGGAGTGAGTAATGTCAAAATTGCTCAGAGGCATTGGATGATGGATGCAAAAAAGCTTTTTGGGACAGGTGAAAAAACACTTAGATATGATAATGATCTGTGATATTCTAAGTGATCACAACACTTAAATATATGTACAAATACCTGGACTATTAAAATTTTATTAGTGAAAAGGAAGGTTATGAGAGGAAATATTAAAAAAAAAAGTTACTTATCGGGAAAACATGCAAGAAAGAGTGAAAAACCCACAGATACAGAGGAGGGTGAACATTGGTGGGCAGTGCTTTCCAGAAGAGAGGGGAGAAGCCCATTTACCAAAACTCCTGTACCATGTCAGTCTGAGGTAATGCTTACCCAAGTCAAACCTTGCCACAGGTGTCCGTGGGGCGCTACGCCCCACCCACTTCCCGTAGCCAACTTCTCTCTTTCCCGGACCCAACTTCCCCATTTCTCTCAGCCTATCACAGCATTCCCTCAACAGCCATAACCTTATTTGGACATGTTGGCCTTCTCCTCTAGCCTCCCCCCTCCCTCCCAAATCTTCCCTCCACGCCCAGCAACAGCTTCGCCCTATCAGAAGACAACACGCTCACCCCCGCCCAACTCTGCCTATAAAACTGCGCAGCTCTCCCTGAATAAAGGTCTTACCTTCCAGCAAGCAAGTGAGTGGTGTCTCTTCATTTAGTACTGTCAGGGAGACCACAGGGCACCAAACGGCGACCCTGTGACAACTTCTCCTTAACCTCCGTGAAGACCAGGGAGCCGGGCCTGCGCTCTCCTGACAACTTCTTCACCCCCCCGCCGTTCCGGAGTGCACGCCGGACGGCCCACAACTAGCTCGTGTCGCTCCCCGGGCTGCAGCAGGGCTGATCACCCTCAGGCCCGGAAACAAAGCGGCAACTGTACCATGTCAGTCTCCAGCTTTTGGTGGAGATTCTTCAATCATTGCCTTCCATTCTCAATCTACTCTGGTTCTATGCTTTGCTCATTCACAAATTTAATGTCAAATGTTCTCTTCCTCAGAGCTAGAACCTCCACTCTCTCCAGTGTGTGCCTTTGTTTTCCCAGAAATTGCCAGCTTCCCCTCCATTTTCCATCATATACACACAATCGTTAGGACATACACCAGTATTTTAAATACACATAATTGGTGGTAGCCCCCCAAAAGAAACTCACGAAATTCCCATCAATAATAAAATGGACAGATAAAGTGACATACACTATACACAAATGAGAAGTGTTGATCTACAAACATATACCACAATATGGATGCAGAAATAGCACAGATTTTCCATGTTTTGAAGAATGAAGCCTGTCCCCCCGAAAATAAGTTAAACTCTTTACCTCCAGGCCTCTGTATATGAAATCATTTGTATGTAAGTCCCTTGAAAATTTTACAATTAGTTTATGTAGGAACTCATTTTAGAATATGATGCCCACAGATTCCATTTACATGAAGCCAAATTAAATCTGGGTGGGGTTTAATCTATAATTCTGGGCTCATCTTAAGCAAAGGAAACACAGCCAGGGTCAAAGTCAAAAATAAGAATAAGCTTGAGATGAGGCAGTTGGCCATATGACAAAGACAGAGATGCAAACCAGGTAGACTAAGAATTGTGCAAGCCAGCAGAATAATGCTACAGACACTTGGAGGAAACATTTACTGTAGAGACTCATGAATCATGGGTTCTCTACAGTTCAGTACACCTGCAGGGCATCCTTCATTTGATTTCAAAGTCTGAGAGTCATTCTTAAGATGATGGTCTCTTCTTCATGAGGCCACATGAGGGCCCACCCTATCCACAGGCTTGCCCAATGACCAAGTTCTTGGTTCTACCCTCATCAAACATCTGGGCAGTGACCAAGCTCTAGACCTCACCCTCCAAGAGCATTGGGGTGATTGCCACAATTTACCCAATCTTTGGGTTAAAGTATTAATCCCCTAATACAGTGAAGTAAAGACAACATCCTCCATAACCTTTGGCACACAGGCCCAACCCTCTCAGAGCAATGAGTTGGTAATGCAGCCTTCCCTAATCCATGAGGGACAGGTCTACCTCTCCACTCTCAGACATATGGCTTGATGATCATAACCTCCCTAATCCTTGGAGAATGTGCTCTACCCTTTCTGTACCCTAGTGCAACAAAACTGTCCCTGAACAATGGGCAGGAACATACACCTTCTGAAACTGCTGGGGCAAACTCACCCTCTCTGTACACATGGGTGGGGTTCCTCTCTTGGTCCAAGGTGATGTCTTAATTCCAGATCTCAGTTCCATGGTTTTCCTCTTAAAGCTGTTTCTCCTCAATCTCTCCCTTCCATGTCCCTTTTAGTCCAAGTTGACAGTGGTTTTGTTCATATAGCTCTCTCAAAAAGCTTGCTGGTTTCCAAACCATCAGACTGTAAGACTTTCCACAAGTCTTTCCTAAATAACTGCATCTTCAATCCTGATTTATAAGTTCGAAGTTTAGTTAAGTCTTCAAATGGGTTGCTATTGTCTGGGGATTTGATTTCCAGAGTCTTGGAATTTCCAGAATCAGTTTCAGTTTTCTTAGTGCCCAACAATTCAGTCCTCAGCTAATCTTGCTCATCTAATGTTTTGCTATAAGCTGCAAGGAGAAACCAAGCCACACTGTCCAAGTTTATTTTGGAAAGTTCTTCAGCTAAATGCCTAAGCTCACCATTTTCAAATTCTGCCTTCAAAAAATCATCAGGAGTTAATCTTGCTAAGGTCTCTGAAACTTTAAAACACGATCTCCTTTCTTCCAGTTTTCAATAATAGTTTCATCATTTACTTCTAAGGCCTCATAAAAAATCTCTTTAGAATTCATATTACTATCAACAGTCTCTTCAAAGCACTGTAGGTCTTTTCTACAAAGCAGCTCACAATTCCTCGAAAAATACTCCTTACCCATTTATAAAACCATTCCAGCATTTTGTTAATTGCAAAAGCACAACCCCCCTCTCCAGTACCAAATTTTGTATTAGTCAGCCAAAGGGGTGCTGATGCAAAATACCAGAAATCAATTGGTTTTATAAAGGGTATTTATTTGGGGCAGAAGTTTACATTTACCAGGCCATAAAGTGTAAGTTACCTCCCTCACCAAATTTCTTTTGTCACATGTTGGAGCAACACAGCTGCAAGGGTTTAGGCTTCCTCTTCCTCTCAAGGTTCCATGGTTTCACCTTCTTCTAATATCAGCTGTAGGCTGGAATAAGTCTCATTTCTCTCCAAAGGCTCATTTCTCTCTAGGCTCAGCTGCTCTGCTCTCTCCACAAGGCCAGCTATAGACTATCAGGTGAATGGTTTGTCTCTCTTCCTGGGGCCTCTGCCATGTTTAATGCAGCTTTCTCTCTTTCCTCATGTGTCTGCTTCTCTGTGTATTTATTTCCCAGAGCTCCAGTATTAAAACTCTTTCCTTCCTTTTCTGTAGTATAGTTTCTCTTTGAGTCCCTGCCCACCAAGGTGGCAGGGACTCAACATCCTACTGACATGGCCCAACCAAGGCCTTAATCATTATTTAATCAATAAATTGAAACCACTGAATCCAATATAATCTAATATGTCCAGAGGAAAAGACCAGTTTAAAAACATAATCCAATATCTATTTTTCTAATTCATAAACAATATCAAACTGCTACACTATGCCTTTAGCATATTTCTAGTGCCCCCTCTAAATAAGAATTCCATCCCCAAAACTTTGCCTTTTCCCAAGCATTAATGAATTCTAAAGATTTCATGAGAAATTTATTCATTTTTGGAATATATATTAAGTTGTGACTTAAAGTCAAGTACAGTTGAGGCAATGATTCTACCACTCTGTAATCAAAAAATCCCAACCTTCTGAAGATAAAGAACATATGCAAATAAAAACATAATCATACTACAAATCAGATTATTATAAGTGCTTTAAGGAAAAGAAAGCAGGTAAAAACAGAATGATATGAGGGTGCTATTTTTCACTCAGAGTTCAGGAATGTCCCATATATAATGTGAAATTTGAAGAGGCACCTCAAGGAAGAGATGGGAGGAGCCCTGAGTATATGAGGAAGTTTATTCCCAGTAGAAAGAATATCCAGGGCAAAGACCCTAAAAATGACTTGTTTTAGATATTCAGGGTGAACAAAGAAGAGCATTGACCAGAGAAATGAATAAGAGGACAGTGAAGGTGAATTCATAGAAGTTTTAAGAAAAAGGTGGCTTCACTGCACCTGAAACTTCAAACTCATGGACTCCATTGTCCATATGCTGTATCTCTCATAATTCTTTTATTTGTTTGCAAAGCTCTTTTACCAAATTAAATAGAAGGAGCCCTATTGTCATTTGTAAGAGAAAACTATTGGAGTATATGAGGTCAGATACCCATGCCTTAAGGACTGCTCACACCCCATCAAACATGTGCACAGACATGCACACAGGATATACACCTTGGCGTCTTAGGGCTGAGTTAACACCATGCTTGCCTCACATTCAGCCACACTGATCAAACCAGGAGTAAATACAATCCAAACTGACATTAGTTTTCCCATTCCCAAAATATTTAGAAATGGAGCTCTGAAGCTCCAGCTGACAAGCCTCTCTTGGATATGTAAATATGGTGCTCCCTTTTTTTATGGCCACTTTCTGCCCTGGATTTAAACAAACATAAAAATCTGTTCAGTAATATGAGGGGAAGGATTTAAAGGGCCTTGAAGGAAAAAGATATAAACTCAGGTATTCCCTGAGAGACTGTGATGAAGAAAACCTTTCTTGGTTCTGTTGGTATTCCAAGTCCATTTATATACCTTTGAAGCCCAGAAAATCTAACAAAAGAAGAGAAATCAATTCATCAAAAAGACAAAGTTAGTGATATGTTTTTCAGGGACAAGACAGTCTATAAATTGAACATTCAAAGAGTAAAATGAGCAAAGGAAATAAATATTTCATATTTGAAAATATATAACAAGTAAAAAAGTTTGGATTTTTAAATGTGAAGTATTTGAAGTCTTTTTAAATGTTATCAAATGCAAAAATGTTGGAATCAGATAAAACCTGATTTTGAATATCAGATGTAACATATATTAGTTGACAAGTTTTGAACCTTAAACCTTTCTCCTGTATAGTAAGAAGAAAGGCATCCATCCTCCTAAGACAATTAATAGACAGTAATCAATTCACATAAAAACTCAGCATAGCTCCATCCTCTTAGTAAATTATTGGCTGTTCCCAATGATTAGATAAGACACAATTTTCTACTGGCTCTCAAATGCCTTGCTTTTTCTGTATCTCTCAGACCCTATTCAACAGGCTTATTTCAGTTCCTCTGGATCCCTCCCAGCAAACATGACTGGAAACTGCTCTAGATTATGAAAATAATAAAGGCAACCTGTGGTCCAATGGAAAGAAAAACACCTTCCAAATGAAGGTGTAAGGTGATGCATTTCAGAAATAGATCTAATCACAAAAGGCCAAAAGGCACACTAAGGAAAATGGATGTGACAGAAAAGTAGCAATGAGTATAAAAAGTGATCTATTAACTCGATGAAAGCAGAACATTCTAAGTATGAAACACAATGGGAGAAACATCAAATGAAACATGAATGACTTTCACACATTCCCCCAAACACATCTATACAGACATAGAATAACTAAATGGCAAAGAGAGAAGTTGGAGAAAAACCTGCAGTTCTTTGTTTGGAAAATTAATTTTTAAAAAGATGAAGAAGAAAAACATGCCCTGGTATAGAAAAGTAAAGATTTGATTAAATAATTTGCAATGAGTAGAGTATATGGTCAATAAACAATATATGTAACTTGACCTATAAAAGAATAATTGCCAAGTAAATATTTTAGTATATCCTGTTACACCCATTTAAAAAGTAGCCTTTTAAGTGAATAATCAAGTAAGAAGAGTATATGTCTTGGGAAATGCTGTTACAAGGAAATATTTAACTCCATTGAATATTTCTCACCATCTCAGACACTTGTTTAATACTCCTCATATTAAATGTAAAAATGCATTTCCTCACTTCACTGCACATTCTGCCACTGCTAATACTTTATTTCCCTGTTTCCATTTAACTGCAAATTTCCTTGGACAGATATTCTGCTTTTCCTGAGTTTGCTTTATCCCTGCCATTCCCTCTTCTAAATAGGCTTCATTCCCATCTCTTAATCATCCACAATGAGCCTTGCATTGCTGACTCAAATGGATAATCCTTTCTAACATAATAATAAAATTTTTATTAACTTAGTAAGCCAGAAAACAAGTGCAAGGATCTGTCAGCTCTGAACTAGGATGGATTGGCCCCAGATGAGCACAAATATAAACTCTTGGCTTCCATCCACCCTGACTCTTTCCTGCAGGATCTGCTAGGCTCTCTGATTCACCTGGATGGACTATGTAAGAAGTTCTTTCCACAAAAGTCTGAATTTTCTTCCTGGTTAATTGGTAATGGAGTATAAAGCTCTATCCCCACAAAAGAGCAGGAGAGAGTCAGGCATCAGTTCCCAAATCAGGCCTAGGATCCCCAAAATAAACAACCATGCACTGTCCAGCCCAAGGGTAAACTAGATAATGGACTGCAGCAGATGAGATATTTACAGCTTCCCTGTATCTGCTTATAAGGCATCGTTCCCTCTTGTTGTTCCAACCCCTGAACAACCCCAGACACTGGTACGGACAGAAAGAAAGTTTTTCTGACTGATTGTCATTTTACCAGACACCTGGCTATGAGTCAGGGGAATCCAGGTTTTATTATTCCTCTTCCAAGAACTCTCTTGTCTTTCATACTTCTAACCTGGAAGCAACTTACCCCATCCATTGACTTAAAATTTACCCCAAGGGATCCATCTTGACTAAGTCTCTTGATTTTCCAAAGCAATGAAATGGGCTGAAGATACAGACATAGTAGTTGCCATCAGAAAATTGCTCTTCTCTTCTTCAACCGAGTGGAGAACTGTGTGCATCTGATGTAAAACCATGGATGCTGCACCCCTTTATTTAACTGTGCTATTCCAAAACAATTAGGAATATTATGTTTTTAATGCAAGTTAAGAACTGTAATTTCTTCCCTCATCTATAAAATGGTTGCTCATTATGAAAAATACATTTAGAGATTTTTATGCACTATGATGTACCTTATAGTGAATGTCTCATTTAAATTTCCCCCATATGCCTGAATGATGCTATTTAGTTAATGATGTATTATAATTTATTTTTGTAAAGAATAAAAAGAATTTTAATATTTATATATTTTGAATTTTTTTTTTGTCAAAACATAAATACAATTCAAAAAGATACATTTTAATCAATTCCAAGTGTTCACTTTACTGGTAAGAAACATGTTTATAATATTGCAGTATCATCAACATATATTACGTAAAGTTACTGTCACCTCAAACAGAAAATATAAAACTTTTAAGCAATAATGTTCCATTCTCTTTGCCTCAGTCTCTTGATAAACTGTAATCTACTATCTTTCTCTTTTTAATTTGCTTCCCCTAGGTATTTCACGTGAGCAGGATCATACAGCATTTCTCTTTAATGTCTGTATTGTTTCATTCACATGATGACTTGAAGACTTTTCCGTGTAGGAGCATGTATCAGAATGTCATTACATTTTTTTTTACTTTAAAAAACTGTATTGAAGTATATCATTCATACATGAACATACATAAACAATAACTGTATAGTAAAAGTTGTGAAATTATAAAACAAACATGCATATCATCCTACAGGGATCCCACACTTCACCCCACCACCAACACTTTGTATTGTTGTAGAACGTTTTTTACAAATGATGAAAGAACATCGTCAAAATATTACTATTAACTACAACCCATATCTTACATTTGGTGTATTTTCTCCCAACCCACCTTATTATTAGCACCCTGTATTAGGATTATACAGTTGTTATAGCTCATGAGAGAACATTCTCAAATTTTTTCTATTAACCACAATCCATTTTTTTACCACAGGATTCTCTGTGCTCTATAGTCCTATGCTTTTTTTTTTTTTTTTTTTAATTTTACCAGGAGGTCCCGGGGATCGAACCCATGTCCCTCCATATGGCAGAAGGCCGCCCAACCATTTGAGCCACATCCACCACCCAGCCCTATGCTTTTTACAATCCATTCATGCGTACAGTCTTTGTGGCTCTCATTTTCAGCACAGATTTGTGCTGTTGTCATCACCTCAGTTAATTTTAGAACATTTTCATTATTCCAAGAGAAAAATCCCAAGCCGCCTTATACCTCCTATTGTTGAACCTTAGAAAGGAATATAGTATCTTTGCCATTGCTGTAAAATATTGCAATATTACTGTTACTTATCATCCATCTCTATCTAGTTTCAAAGCCTTTCCATAATACTAAAAGGAAACCCCAGACCCATTAACCATTTATTCTCATTCCCCACTCTCCCCAAACTCTGGCAACCACCAATCTGCATTGTCTCTGTGGCTTTATCTATTCTGGATATTTAATAAACGGAATTGTACAATAGTTAACTTTTGTGTCGGGCTTCTTTCACTTAGCATAATATGTCTAAGATTCATCAGCATTCTAGAATGTACTTCATCCATAAAGACTAATGATATTGGGCATCTTTTCAAGTGCTTATTGACCATTTGTATATCTTCTTTGAAAAAATATCTATTCAAGTGTTTTGCCTATTTTTAAATTGGTCTTATGTTCTGTTGTTTAGATTAAGAGTTACTCATATATTCATATATTAAACTGCTATCAGTTATATGCTTTCTAAATAGTTTCTCCCATTACGTAGGTTGTATTTCCACTCTATTTTTATGAGAGAAGTTGTGGATTTACAGAAAAACCATGCATAAAATAAGATTTTCCATAAACCCACCAAATTATTAACACATTACAATTAGTGTGAAAGATTTGCTAAAATTACTGAATTGTAACAGCACTATTAACTTTATCCATGGATTACATTAGAGTTCCATGATTCTGTTGTAAAGTCTTCTGTAATTTTTTTATTCTAATACCATATATACAACCTAAAATTTCCCCTTTTAACCACATTCAAATATATATAAATAAATGCCATTGCATGCATTTCTTATTTATCCTATGAATTGATGTGATGTGTGCCCATTTTGGAAATGTTGCCCTGGGAACTCATTTACAAAGATGCATTCTGAGATTAGAAGAATGAAAATAACTCAAAGAGTTCCCCTTCTTCATCTGGTTCACTTTCCTTGAGTCACACCTACTTTACTGGATTTTCCTACTCATCCCAATATGTATTTCCCTACTTCAAGAGTATGTATCATCAGTCTTTGTTACTGTACTATCTATTACAGATCTTTTTATGAAATTCATCCTGAGATAATATTTGTTGAATGGATGGACAAATAGATCAGTAGGTGGTTGAATGTACAGTGGAGTCTGGACCTGAAAAATACAAATATAATGAATTCGTGAAAGCCTTTCACCTGGAAAATAAATTCAAAATAATTGACTAAAAATTACAGCACACCCTATTGTTAATACTGTTTAAATTCTTTATACATATTGTGTCATTATATGTTCGTGACTCTTTTATATGACAAGAATCATTTTTCCTTTGTTACAGATAAGGAAGGAAGGACTTGTAAAAATTAAGTAACTAGCTCAAAGTCACAGAGGTAGTGATGGGGAAGAAACAGGGTTCAAACTGAGCCTGTCTAAAGTGAGGAAACTCCCTTGGGCACCATATTGTATTCACCCCAGTTGAACATGATAGTAATCATAGTTAAACCTCGAAGGATTCAGGAAACGTGAATTAAAGTCATACTTCTGGAGAGTTGCTCTCCAAACAAGGAATGTTCGGGCTTTGGTGGATGCTAGCCCCAAAAAAACCAAACGAAAGGGTCAAGATCTTTATTGGACAAGTCACATTCCATTGGTAATTCACAATTTTAATATTTTAATATATCCTAACTGCATCTGGGCATTCGTAATTTATTTGTCAAAATGTTAATTGGGGAATTAGTTGTCCTGGATATTTTCATTTCATTTCCATTGACTGTTAGTGATGTTGAGCATATTTTCACATTTGTGTTTTTGCTATCTGAATCAGTGATTCACATCCTTTGATTATTTAACTTCTTGGCATGTTTTATTCTTATTTATAACAACATTTTAAAAACTACATTGTTACATTTTGTAATAACAAACATGTTCTAAATATTTTCCTTAGGTTTTCATTTGTGTGAGATTTTCTTTATAATATTCTTACATTCAAGCCTTCATGGGCTTAAGTCCATCATTTATGTGCTCAGTCTTATCCTTTTGTATTTCTTTCATTTCACTTTATGCTCAGAGAGTTCTTCTATACTTTCCTCTAGAAGTTTTATGCTATTTTTATCTATCTTACAACTTTAATTTTTGTGGTAATTGATGTTAAGATATGAATTTGATTTTATTTCCTTCCAACAAATGACCAATTGTGCAAGCACCATTTATTTTGAAATCTGTCCTATTCTCATTGATTTTGAAGCAACTTTTTAAATTGCTTTTGTTTTTGCAGGATTTATTCTTTTATTATTCTGCTGCATTGATATATCTGTTTAGACATAAGCCATTTTCTCAAAGTTTTGATCATCAAGGCTTTATTACACATTTTCATAATGAGTGGGAAAATATTTCCTCTTTATTCCTCTTTTAAAAATTATCAACCCAAAATGTTCTTTGTTGAAAATTTGATTAAGTTGCCTATGCCTGGGTTTTTAAAATTAGCTGAACACTAGTTTTGGGGAGAGTGGCTACCTACTTAACCTAATCATTCATCTCACAACCACACCAGGAACCCAGGGTATACCATGGGCATTAGATCTAATATCGGACACAATAAATTTCCATACACCTACCTGCTAACAAAACACAAACTTGTTATCTTTCAGTCCTGGATGTCAGAATTCCAAATTGATTTTCTTCTTACCAAAAATCATGATATTCTGCAGGGCTGTGCTCTTTTCTGGATGCTCCAAGGAAGGGTCCATTTTTTACTGCTTTCTCCAGCTTCTTAGAGGCTGCCCGTGTTTCTTGGTACATGACCCTCTTCCATCTTCAAAACCATGACAATCGAGTCTTCTAATGTGGCATCACTCTGACATTCACTTTTCTACTTCCTCTTTTACATTTTGTCCCAGTGTAAGGATCCAGGATAATTTCACTAACTAATGGTCAGCTAATTATGTTAATGCAATCTGCTAATTTAGTTCTTTTATGTCATGTTAGATATAATATTCAGAAGCTCCAGGAATTATTAATGGGGATCACTGGAAGCACATTATTCTGTTTACCATGCCATATGCCACTTTTTGGTCAAAGAATTCAATTTGGGTAGCACTGACATCTTAATGATATTTACTTTTCTAATGCATGGACACGTAATATCTTTCCATTTATTTTGGTCTTCTTTGATTTCTTTTTGCAATGTTATGTAGATTTCTGTGTACATATTCTTTATATCCTTAGTTAAATTTATTCCTAGATATGTGGGCTCTAAGGTGCATAAATGTTTATAATTGTTTTTTCTTCTCGATAGATTACACTTTTATTAATATATAGTGACCTTCTTTGTCTTTTATAATAATTTTGCATTTAAAGTCTATTTTGTCCAATATTAGTATAGCTTTTCCCACCCTTTTTTCTTTATTGTTTGCATATAAAATTATGTTCCAACCATTCACTTTTAGCCTCCTTGTGTCCCTGGGTCTAAGTTGAATTTCTTGTAAACAACATATAGATGGGTCATATTTCCTTATCCATTCTGTCAATCTGCATCTCTTGGTCAGGGAGTTTAAGCTATTAACATTCAATGTTATTACTGTCAAGGAATTACTTACATTAGCCATATTTTCTTTAGATTTATGAATGCCATATGTGGCTTTCTCATTTTATCTTTTTAGTTATTCTTACCCTCTCCTCCTACTCTCTCTCTCCTGTTTATTCTTTTCAGCCTTCAGAATTCCCTTTACTATTTCTTAAAGGGCAGGTTTCTTTTGACAAAATCCTCTTAATGTCTCTTTATCTGTGAATAATTTGAACTCTCCCTCATTTTCTAACGTCAGCATTGCTGGATAGAGAATTCTTGTCTGGAAGTTTTTTTCTTTAACACCTTAACTATTTCATACCACTGCATTTTTGCCTCCATGGTTTCAGATGGAAAATCTGTACTTTATTGTATTGTATTTCCCTTTTATTTGATGGATTTCTTTTCTTCTTTCTGTATCCTCTTTGTTTTGAGCATTGTGCACTTTGATAAGTATATGTCTTAGGGTAAGCCTGTTAGGATTTATACTGTTCAGGGTTTGCTGCACTTCTTGGACATGTACATTCATGTCCCTCAGTAGGGTTGGGAAATTTTCAGCCATTATTTCCTCCAACACATCTTCTGTACCCTTTCCCTTGTTTTCTCACTGTAGGATGCCTATAATGCATGTGTTTGTGTGTTTCATGTTGCCATTCAAATCCATATGTCCCTGCTGGCTTTTTTCTATGTTTTCTACTATGTGTCTGATTTCAGATGTACTGTCTTCCACATCACTGATTCTTTCCTCTGCCTGGTCAAATCTGCTATTATGGGTTTCCAGGGTATTTTTGATTTCTTGCATTGTGCCATTCATCACATCATATCTGTTATCTTTCAATGTATGTTTACCATTTCTTCAGTATGTTCTCCCAGTGTCTTTTTAATACCCTTAATCGCTTTCTTCACTTCATTAAATTGATCTATGATATTTGTTTGGGTATTTCTGATTAGTTGTTCCATGTTCTGCATCTCCTTCTTGTTTTTGTTTGTTCTCTGGACTGGGCCATGTCTTCCTGTTTCTTAGTATGGTTTGTAATTTTTTTTTTTTTTGGTGTCTAGGCATTTGTTTATCTTGTGTTTATTCATTTGATTACCTTCTCTCTCTATTCCAGGCTTTTATTTTGTTGTTTTTGTGTGTGTGTGTGTCGTAAGGTTTCACTTTGACACTTCTTTCCTCTTATTCTATTTACTTGCCATTGCCTTATTCCAGTTTGTTTCAGCTTCTTTGTCTCTCTTTACCTCACTCTCCTGGGAATTGTGAAGTAGGTCCTGGTCTGCTCTACCCCAAAGAAGGTCCCCAAGACAGGCTTTAGCTCTTTCTCTGTAGTTTTAGTGAGACTGGAGCCTTATCTGCCTAACCTAGTGGCCATGTTCCCAAAATTCTATGAAGTTTTAAAAGTACTTAGAATCAAATAGTGTACAGATACAAACTACAATTTGGTTTTTTTCCCTGTTAAAGTGATAATGTTCCTTAAATCATTATTCTCTTTTAATAAGATGCTATAATGAGTTTCATCCTGTCTAATCTGTACACACAAAAAAGTCTGTTTTATTAAAATAGCTTCTTGTGCTTTATGTTAACTTTATTGTGTCCTTGGTTAAGAAAGACACATATTCTCACTTTTAACAGAACATAATGTTGAAACCTAACAACTTTTAACTCTTTGCTTTCTCAAAGTCAAACTTAAGAATGTATCATTTTACTCCAAGCTATTGCAAAAAAATTGTTCCTTCAACTTGAAAAGAGTGAAGTAATAAAACTAGTTAAGTTCATTTGATATGCTATAAGCTGAATAGAAAGTGTTTGGAAAATGTGTGAAAATTAAAAGAAATTTTCCAACCTGTTCATCAAAGTTGTATGGGTAAAATATTTACATAAATACTTAAAGTTTGTATAAATTTCCTGGAGATTTAACAATGTTTCCTGCATAATATTATATTACAGTATAATGTTGTCAATCATGGTCTTAATTATTTTAAAAATGTTACATGTCACAGAAACGACCTCTCCACTTGGTAATCAAGAGGCAATGCTTTGGCACATATTCATCTAATTTGTCTGACCTCTGCCCAAGAAGCAGCCCTAGGCTACATAAAAAAAAGTGGTCATCATGGGCTTGCCATAGGGTGGTGCTTGACGGTAGATTGTCATAACTTAAAGTAACACCACCACTGCATGCAGCAGTCCCAGATATTGCTAATTTATTGCAAGAGATTAGTACCAGTTTTGTCACTATAACTTTGATCTAGATCATGTTACTGCTTTCTTTACTATTTTCTTAGACAAATCAAGTCACCTTGCATTTGCCTTCATGTGGTAAGGCCAACAGTCGACTTGTATAGCACTTCTCTATGGCTATATGCAAAGCCCAACCATCTATTATGGCTTCATAGTAAATGATCTGGTGGCATGGAAAAAAAAACTGTAGTTGTAACTCTATTTTATTATATTGATGATATTATGTTTACCAGTAGTTCTCTTTCAGAATTAAAAGAAGCATCAGAGACAATAGAATCTCATCTTGAGAGCTAGGGATGAGCAATCAAAACAACCTGCAAGACACTGTCTGTTCTGTCTCTTGGGTGTTGTTTGGTCAGGTAAAACAAAAGCTGTACTCTCTTCTGTAATTGATGAAGTACAATGTTTTCCCACTTTACAAACTTCAAAACACTTAATGGCTTTTCTTGGGTTGTTGGGGTACTGGAGACAGTTCATCCATCACTTAGTTCAAATAATGAAACCATTGTATGTATTAAGCAGGAGAGGTTGTGCCGAATGGGAGTGGGAGGATCCCCTGCAGGCTACTTTAGAAGAAGAAAAGAGAGGAATTACACAGGCTTACTCAAGCACCATGGGGGAGTGGATCCTGACTTGCTCTGTGGATTGGATGTGGCCAACATACATATTAGCATTTGTTGTGATTTGGAGCAAAGGCAATATTCTAAGAGAGTACCCCTTGGGTTTTGGTCACAAGTATGAGAAGAGTCTGAATTATGACATAGCCCCTATAGAAGCAGCTATGTGCAGCATACAATGCGTTGCTGCAAATAGAAAGTTTAACCCAAAAGTGCTTGACCATTCTGAAGACTGCCATCACTATCCAGGGGTGGATCACAGATACTGGGAACAGACTGTGCTCAAGCATTGCACAATTAAGTACCTTAACAAAGAGGAAAGCTTACCTGTTGCAGCCCAGTGTCTTTATCACTAGCTCATTAAGTACCAAAATGCATGAGATCCTAGGCCCAGTGCCTTATGTGGAAGGTTCTTCAACCCAAATTTACATCCCCCAAGGTGACTGTTGAAGAGCCCAATAAAGAAGGCATAGGAACAGTTCCAGAGAATTCATGGTACATGGGCAGTTCTACTAGTTGACAGCCACCTGTGTGGACATCTGTGGCTGTGTGCAACTAACACTGACACTATTTGGTGACCAACACCATGAAAAGCAGTCAACAGTTTGAATTAAGAAATGTGTGGATATTTATAGTACACAGACCCAGAAATGCATTAACATCTGTATTAATAAGTGGAGAGTGTATAAATGTCTTACCACCTGGATGGTAACTTGGAAACAAGAACAATGAACTGTCATTCTCTGTGCTCTGTGGGGGAGAGATCTATGGAAGGACACTGGGATGGCTGCCAGTGGTGACAGGTAACTGTCTATCATGTCCTTGCCCATTAATCTAACAACTCCCTTGGAAATATTGAGGCAGGTGCCATACATGTCCCTGCTCTCTCCTCTAACATGCCCCCTCAGAATGTTAAGGCAACGCCTTACTACTGAGACCCTAGAAGTAGTGGAACAGCTTCACAGAAAAAGCAGATATCATGGCTATCAGATGCTGTAGTACTTAGCACAGCAGTTCCATCTCCCTGTCACTCACCAGCAGCTCATTGACATCACATGAGTGTCCATCATGCTCACTCTAATGACCACAACAATTTCTTCATTGGATGAGACATTTCAGACCAAGCACAGACACCAGTAATATGATGGCAAGTGGGTTACATCACTTCCCTCCCACTCTTGGAAGGGGCAAGGTATGCTTTTACTGATGCAGAGACATTGACACAGCATTCTTGTAGGCCTTCCCCATAGAAAAGGCCAACCAGCAGGCCATTATTCACCTCTTAGCAAAAGTATGTGCCATATAAGAGGTGCCAGCCCAAACTGACAGTGACTGAGGAATTCCATTAACCAGTCACCTCATGCAGTCTTAAGTGATGGACCAAGATATTGCTTGGAATTTCCATTTACCCTATATCTCCACTGGAGTAGGCCTTATAGAAAGGATGAATGGCCTTTTAAAGAAATAAATAAAAGGCAATTAGGAATCTTACAGCAATGGACTAAAAGACTGTATATAGTCTTGATCCATTTAAATTCAGTGCCTAGGGCTGCTGTCACTGCTCCAGGGAAAGGTTTACAGCAGGACCAATGCAGGTGTTGAGAATACAAGTTAAAGGGCCAGCAGCCCTACAGCCCCAAAGTGGAAGAAATAATAATTTATTGTAGCCTATGCCTCAAACTATACAAAATGGGGAAAATGAGGGACTTTGGCCATAGTACTGGCCTATGCAGCCCTGCTGGTTGAGAATCTTAAGCCCATGGGGGACAGCATTTACCCAAAGAATTGTTATAAGACCACAATTTTATTTATGCCAAAAATGTTCTTTAAATATCTTTAGTAATAAAGATTGAATAAAAATTCAAAATTGAATAAACCAGCTTAAAGGCCTTGATTTTGAGAAGCAAACATGGGAAACTTTCATTATCTTTAGGTTAAGAATATATAATACTAAAGAGTGAGTTATTTATTGTCACTGTTGTTCAATTCTTTATTTTGTCTCTACTTATTCATAATTTTAAGTATAAACACTTTTTGCCATATACTCAGAAAATACACAAAATTTTGTCTACATAATTTAAAACAGAGGGCATTACTAGTAAAGGAAAATCAACATGTAACACAGTTGGAATTTATATAATAACGAATTAATACAAATCATTTTAGTTTTGTTTAACTTTCTTAAATAATATTTTAGAAGCAGTTATATAGGGTTGAATTTCCTTTTTGCCTACCACGATGTAAAGACTTAAGAACTTTTTTGCTAGTTGGATCTTCAGGACTTTTCTTAGTATTTGCCCATTTTGCCATTTCTGTTAGACTTGAAATATTTACAAATATATATACATAGTGAGTCTGATGGAAGCTTACTTATATCAAGAATGAGAGTCATGGTTTCATGAGTGATAAATCAAGCCAGTTTCCTGATTCATATTTAAAGGATTGTATTTTAAATATAAAAGTCTTAGGTATTCTGTTGAATCTTGATGAAATCATAGGCCTGATGGGGTCAGATATAGGAAATTCCTACATAGAGCAGGTTTAGCAACACTGCATAAAACATTTTTTTTTTAATTATTGAAATCATATAGTACTGATTTCAGTAAGAGGTTAGTGATGATCAATTATATCAAAGAGATTTAATGAGGCTAAAAAATAATTACATAACAAAGATAATACAAATTTTATATATTCCTTAAGCTGGATTCTTTAATTCTGTCTTGACTATACTTGCCCACAACCAGAAATTCAAATTCAAATCCTTAAATCCTTAAGTTTTTTTTTTTTTTGTAATTGTTTTATTAGAGAACTTGTGAATATACCGAACAATCATGCATAAAATACAGAATCCCCATACACCATCCATCCACCAACACCTTGCATTGCTGTGGAATATTATTTTTACGATTGAGGATAGCACTAGTTTTAGATTTCTAAAGGCTGCCAAGGCAACAAACCACAAATAGTTTGGTTTTTACAATGGGGATATATTAACTTATAAGATTACAGTTCCAAGGATGTGAACTTGTCCAAATCAAGGCATCATTAGGAGATGTTTTTTCCCCAAGCTGCAGTTTTGGTGATCAGGCACATGGTAGTTTCTGCTCATCTCTCAGCTCACCTCCAGGCCTCATTGCTTTCATTTTCTGGTTTCAGTAGATCTCTCAGCTTCTGTTTCATTGATTTCATCTTCTGGCTCCCAGAGACATCTCTCTCAGATTCTGGGAGTTTCTCTCTGCTTCTGCAGCTCTTTTCTTTGTCTCTGTGGCCTTCTCTTTCCCATTTATAAAGGACTCCTGCAGAAGTACTAAGACCCACCCTGGGCTACACCTCACTGAAGCAATCCAATCAAATTTCCCTCAACTGAATTCAATCCAAACAAAGGTTCTTACCCACAGGAATGGGCCAATTTAAGAACAAAGCTTTCTGGTGTCCACAAAAGACTGAAAGTACACAGCAGTTTTTTAATAATTGTGTGCTATTTACAGGGCAGACAAGCTCAGGAATTCAGCACCCTGCCAGTGGGCCTTATTTTGGAATTTATGCTCCCCAATGTAACAGAGTTAGATTCATTTATAGTTTACTTACACATGACTCTTCTGCTCCTTTTATTTGAACCTATAACTAGCACTACATGTTTTAAATATATGTCCCAGAGACTTAAATCTTTGGACTGTTCATGTGCCAGTTAAGCCTTGAATTTCAGAAGGGTTTCAAAACCTACTCTCCAGTTCATTGGAGTCATCCAGGACAACTAACAAGGAGATATTGCTGGGCAACACTCATCAAAAGGAAAAAAGAGTGCCTGCAACTGCAAGCAAGGTAGTTCCATCAATCTGCCCCATGGGATCTAAGCCTCCACTCAATTAGAAACAGAGTGGGCATCACCATCCCAAAATCCACAAGATTGGAGATAGAACAATGGTCTAAGGTAGACTTCTTATTATTCTATTTATAGACTTATTACTATTCTAGCAATGGAAGAATTTTATCATTGACATAAAGGCGGTAGCCACAGAGGTTCTGAGGGGAGGGAGAGAAGAATAGGTGTAACTTGGGAGCATTTTTGGGATATTGGAATAGACCTACATGACATTGCAATGATGGATACAGGCCATTACGCATTTTGTCATAACCTATAAAATTGTGTGGAGCAGAGTATAGAACTATAATGTAAACTATATCAATACTTACATATGTGTTCATGAATTGTAAGAAATGTACTGCACTAATGAAAGATGTTATTAATATGGGATTGTGTGGGATTGGGAGGGGGTGGGGATATGAAAATTACATTCACAATAATGTGCTACCATCACCATAATCCATTTCCAAACCTTTGCAAATCAACCTATATACAAATCCTGTACAAATTAAGCACCAATTCCTCCTCATTCTCTAACCCCATTATAGTACCTTGTAATTTATATTACACAATTTTTTCTTATTTTATTGCTTATTATAATTAGCTCATATCAGACAGATCATGCAGTATGTGTCCTTTTGTGGCTGGCTTATTTCACTCAACAAAATGTACTCAGGGTTCACCCATATTGTCACATGCTTCAGAACATCTTTATAATAAAAAATCTATTTTATGTGTTTACCACATTTTATCTATACATCTGTTGATGGACACTTTGTTTGCTTCCATCTTTTGGCAATTGTGAATGATACTGCTATGATCATTGGTGTGCAAATATCTGTTGCAGAGTCTGCTTTCCATACTTCTGGGTATATACCTAGTAGCAGGATTGCTGCATCTTATGGCACTTCTATAGTAAGCTCTGAGGAATCATCAAACTTCCATAGCAGCTGCAGCCTTTACATTCCCACCAGCAAAGAATGAGTGTTCCTATTTCTCCATATCTTTTCCAATGCATGTAATTTTCTCTTTTTTAATAATAGCCATTATAGTTGGTGTGAAATGATAAGTTTCTGTGTTTTTTTTTTCCCTATTTTTTAAACTTTATTATTAAAGAAGTTTTAGATTACAGAAAAGTTACATCAATAATATAGGGGATTCCCATATACCTCACCCACTCTGCCTCTCAAATTTCCCCTATTAATAACATTTTATGAGTTTGGTACATTTTTTACAATTGATGAAAAAATATTGAATCATTGTTACTAACCATGGTCTTATGGTATACATTATGGTTTACCCTCCCTTTGTACCATACAATTTTATATGTTTTTAGAAAATGTATAATGACCTGTATCCATCATTATAATATTGTACAGAACAATTCCAATGCCCTAAGAAAGCCTATGTTCCACCTATTCTTCCCTTCTCTTCCCCTCAAAACCTCTGGTAACAATTATATTTGTATCAGTATTACAAGTTCTGCCATTACTATAATAATAATAAGTTTACTATGGTCTATGGTTGTGTTCCCTCATGTTTGTTCATTCCCCAGTTTTGAGGATTTGGGGAAGGCAATGCCTGCTTTGATTCAGATTGAGAGGGAACTTAGATCTTATGGGTCAGATGGAAAGAACTGTTTCCTTGCAGTTGTAGATACGCTTTATTTCTTGGGATGGGGTTGTCCACCATCATCCTTTTGTGAGCTGTCCTGGGTTAGTTCAATATTCCAGAGGGTAGGTGGCTACAACTCTGCTGAGATTCAGGTTCATCCACAATATGAATTGACTGAAGATATAAGTCTTGGGAAATATATTTAATGGGTATATAGCTTATTATAAGTTCAAATAAAAGGTGTAGAAAAATCATGTGTTGGGAAATTAAAAATGAGCCTAACTCTGAACCAGTGGGGCAATAGGTTATCATATATTCCAAGTTAAGACCCACCAATGGGGTGTTGATTTCCTAGGATGGTCTGCATTACATATAGTGCCCAGTTGTCTCTAAAGTTCTCAAGAGCACCTCGCTTGAGGCTTTGTTTACTGGGGCAGTTAGTGAAATCTACCTGAGATATGCATATAATAAACTCTGGAACAACTTTGATTTCACCTTGGCTTAAAGAGAGGCCACATTTGAGTAAAAAGGTTTTCCAGTGGTAACTCTTAGGCAATAGATATTATCAGGCAAAGTTTTAATTTTACAAGAATTCTTTTAATGTGCTGTTGGATGTGATTTTCCAGTATTTCTGCTTATTTACTTCTTTCATTCCTTGATTTGCCATTATTTTGTTGAGAGATTTTGTATAAATAGTCATAAAAGAAAGTTCTTTTTAAAAAATATTTTATACCCATCCTAGTAGGATTGATATGTCATTGAGGTTTTGATTCTCTTTTGGTTAACATATGTTTTATGTATTTATTAAACACTTGTATATATATTTTTGTAGAAATGTACATTTTTTTGCATGTGGTTATCTAGCTGTCCCAGCACCAGTGTTGAAAGGCTCTTTTTCTTCCATTGAATTGGTTTGGAAGTCTTATGGAAGATAAATTAACTGTAAATGTGAAGGTTTATTTCTGGACTCTCACTTCTATTCCATTGAACTATATGTCTATCCTTGTGCTCACACCACACCATCCTCATTTCTGTAGCATTGATTTTATTTTGAAATTGGGACATGGGAATCTTTCTACTTTGTTCTTCTTTTTCAAGATTGTTTGGCTATTCTGGGTCCCCTGAATTTCCAGACCAATTTTAGGTTAGCTTTTCAATTTCTTCAAAAAATAACAAGCTGGGATATTTTTCGTGGTTACATTTAATCTGTAGGTCAATTTGAGCCACGTTGCCATTGTAACAATATTAAGTCTACTAATCCATGAACATGGAATATCTTCCCATTTATTTAGGTTTTCTTTAAATTTTTAAACTATATTTTATGGTTTTCAGTATGCAAGAATTTTATTTATTTTGTTAAACATTTTCCAAATTATTTTATTCATTTTTATGCTATTGTACATCTAATTGTTTTAGTTACTTTCAGTTTCAGTTTGTTCATTGCTAGTGTACAAAATAAAGCTGATTTTTGTATATTGATACTGTATTCTATAAGCTTGTTGAACTTGTTTATTAGATATAATAAATTTTCATGTGATTCCCTGGGATATTCTACATATAAGACCATATCATTTTCAACAGAGATAGGCTTACTTACTCCTTTGCAACCCCTATACCTTTTTTTCCCCTTCATTTTCTTGCTTAATTACCATAGCTAGGACCTCCAGAACAACATTGAATAAAATTGGCAAGAGCAGACATTGCTTTCTTGTTCTGATCTTAGGGGCATACTTTCAGAATTTTCCCTTTAAATTTCAAGGAGACTTGGTCCATCAGGGGGACTGGGTCAAGGATACAGAAGCATCAGCCTCAAGGACAACAGTGTGAGAAGAGGGGATGACCTTACATGTTTAGGGAGCAATTGCATCTAGACACCATTTTAATTTTCAGGATCTAATGCATCTATGTCTCTCTCTCTCTTTCTTTCCACAGACACACACACATACACACTTACAGGAAGCCCAAGTGCAATTCCCACCTCTCTGGATCATCCTACCCTCTTACCTTCACCCTCTGCATATACAAAGCATGTGTTTCTTGCAGATGGCGTCCAAGAGTAGCCTCTCCTGGCAAGAAGGGACCCCAGCTCTTTGTGGTAGTCCTGCCTCACCCCTCTCTCTTCTTTCTTCACCCTGGGCCCTGTGGGCAGGTGGAAGCTGTTGTTCCTCCCTGCTCTGCCTGAAGCTGAGGAAAACCATTGTACACCATGGTGCAGAGCAGGTTGCAGAGATGTGAGCAGGGTGCCAGCATGGGCCACAGGGAGGAGAAGGAATGCAGAGGGAGGAAAACTGCACTTGTGTCCATTCTCACCCCCCCTGATCTGGGACCAGATCCACTTACTTCCCTTGTCTGGACCTCAGTTTCCACACAGGTCACATGAGTTATGATCCCTGTTCTGCCTCCTTTCCAGGATTTATGTGACTATAGAAAAACACTAGTACTGTGGCACCTTTGAAATTTCCCTTAGCATTACTCCCAACATATATCCAGGCTCTTTCCTTTTGTAAATATGCAAAGAAATATTAAGTGTAAAGCGATTGTTCCTTCCATTCATATCACAATCTTTTGTCCCAGAACTAACCAATGTTTATTGTTGCTTGTATATCCTCCCAGAAATTTTCAATGCAGGATACAAATGGGCGTGTTCATGAGAGCACACTATATTCCAGGGCTGCCAAAGAGTAATTTAATGAATGCCACACATACATTTGAAAGTTTCATGGAGCTACTATTTCAAAAAGTGAAAAGAAATGGGTAAAATTGGTTATAAGTATATATTGCATTAATACAATATATCAAAAATATTTTCATTTTGAAATGTCATAAGTATAAAATCTATTAATGAGATAGTTTATATTATTTCTTTCATATCAAAATTTTTACAATTCTATCTTCAGACACGCTGCTAGTATAGGAATTGCAGAGTAAAGGGTCATGATTATTTCACAGGTTTCTTATTGAATGTGTATTCAAAAATTGTCCAATTGTCAGTTCCTATGATATTAGTAGCCCCTTTCCCTTGCTGCGGTACTTAATCATCTTTCCCAGGGTGAAATGTCCAGGTCTTACTCTCTGGTACCAGCCCTGAGATCTACCTGCCATGTGGCTCTCAGGACCCTTTTGAATACTTGAAATTTTCCATTAAAAAAAATACCAGCCACTGTAATTGTTGTGAAATGGTATCTCATTGTGGTATTGATATGTATTTCTGTGATGGCTAATGATATTGAACATTTTTCAATATGATTTTGGGCATTTGTTTATCTTCTTTGGAGAGATGTCTATTCAAGTTTTTGCCCATCGTTTAATTACATTGGTTTTCTTTTTCTTGTTAAGGTGAAAGGTTTCCTTATATATTCTAGATATTAAATCTTTATCATATAAGTGGTATTTCTCTAATTAAAACAAGACTCCTGCACCTGGAGTGTAAACATTCAGGTAAATCTCTTCTTCACAGAATAAGGGTAAATGTGTACATTTACCCCCAACTATGAATATTTGCATTAAATCTTAAAATGCTGAATCTGATTTGAATTATCTTCATACATAACCTAGCTGGCTTATAACTTTACCCAATAATACACTAGTCATGAATTGAAATTGCTTAATATTAAAACAATGATATGGAGTTCAAGATACACAGTGAAATGCAGAGGGCAAAATATACAATGGAACTCATGAGTTAGGAGAATATGTTCTTTATAAAAGTATAAGAAAATAGATAATGGCAACAAAGTTGAGAGTAGAAATGGAGAACAACCACTTCATTAGTGACAAAGTGATACTGTAAAGCAGTGGGAAAAATTGCTAGAGGATAGGCAAGAACTGTTAGGAAAAGAGTCTTAGGGCTTATGACACCAAGGGAAGGCTGGACAACACTCAGAAGAGAGAGGGGCAAAGGAAAGGAAACACAGCTAGCCAGAAAGATTCCATGAATAAAGCTGCAGTAGCAGCTGTTGCTGTCCTTTCCCCCAACATTGGAGCAGACAGCAGTGGGCCGTCTGGTCCCTGGCCAGTGGTTACTGTCTGAGGGGTTTGCAGAGGAACTTTTCCTCAAGAAAGGGGAGAGGGAGGGACACAGCTTACAACAAATTCAGATTTTGGCCAGTGAATTTTTGCATTCCAAGGATCTCATACTTCCAAGATGGTGAGCCCATGACATCATTTGCCCTGAGAGCCAAAAGAGAGCTAAAGATAACTTGCCTTCTGAACTACCCTCCCTTCTGAACTGGAGTGGTGACTGATTACATAGATCCAAGGGAGGGTACAGCTGGACAAGGTAAGAGAGCAGCTTCTAAATAAATCTTGGTTGGTGAGGATTGGCTCTGAATAGCCTGCCCTGAGGGATATTGCTTATTTGCCACCAATGTGGGTGCAGATACAATGAACATATCCACCCCCCGTATCTGGGGTCTGAGTAGAGACATCTGCTGACAAGTGCCATCACCTGACAGACCAAGAAAGTACATGCAAAGAAGGGTCCATAGACCTGGTTTGAGCAGTTAAACAAGGGTAATCTTAAAGACCTAGAATAAGTTGAACCAATGGTCAAAGAACAGTGTTTGCACATAGCTACTTAACAGTAATCCCTGGGCAAGAGGGAGAAATTGAACATAAGAGTAAGCTGACCATGATGATCAGATGCCTATATATCAGCAAAAAATTGCAAGCCACACTGAAAAAAAAGGAAAACTTGGCTCAGACAAAGCAATAAATCAAAGCTCCAGATGACACACAAGACTTGAAACAATTAATGATGTTCATGCAACTCTCCTAAATCAAATAATGGATTTGAAGGACAACGTGGCTAAAGAAATAAAATACATTAATTTATCTTGTACTTTTTTCTTTGACCCTCTGATTGCATATGAGTGTGTTGTCTGGCCCCCATATATTTGCAAAATTCCCCCTCCCCTCCTATTACTGATTTCCAGCTTCTTTCCATTTTAATAAGAGAAGGTTCTTTGTATAATTTCAAACTTAAATTTATTGAGAGTTGTGTTGTGGTCCAACATGTAGTCTATCCTGGAGAAAGATCCATGAGCACTTGAGAAGAACGTATAACCTGCTGATTTAGGATGCAATGCTTTGTGTATATCTGTAAGGCCCAGCTAATTTATCACAAGGTTCAGTTTTTATGTTTCCTTGGTTGATCTTCCTTCTTCTAGTTGTTACATATTTTTTATCTGAATGGTGTGCCACAGTCTCCAACTATTATTTTAGAGATATCTATTTCTACTTTCAGTTTTGCCAGAGTTTGCCTCATGTATTTTGGGTCACCTAAATTAGTAAATATCTTGAGGTGAATGAAAATGAAAACACAACTTACCGAAACTTATGGAATACAGTGAAAGAAGTGCTGAGAGGGAAATTTATAGCCATAAATGACTATAATTAAAAAAGAAAAAAGAGCTATAATCAAAGAGCTAACTGAACACCTGGAGGACCTAGAAAAAGAGCAATCCAATCTCAAGGCAAGAATAAAGAAAGAAATAACAAACATTAGAGTGAAATAAATAAAAGTGAGTACAAAAGAAAATCAAGAGAAACTCAATGAAAACAAAAGCTGGTTCTTTGAGAAGACCAATAAACTTGGCAAACCCTTAGCTTGATTAACAAATAAAAAAAGAGAGAAGAGGCAAATAAATAAAAGCATGAATTAAAAGGGTTACTTTATGTCTTACACCACCTAAACAAAAAGGATCATGAGAGGTTTTTATGAAAAACTGTATGCCAATAAATGAAACAACCAATTGAAATGAACAAATTCCTAGATATACAGAAACAACCTACATTGATTCTACAAGAAATACAGAAAATGAATAATGTAATCTCAAGTAAAGCTATTGAAACAGTAATTAAAATCTACCAACAAAGAAAAGATCATAGCAGATGACCACCTGTAAATTCTACCAAACATTTTGAGAATAATAATATAAACTTTGTTTACAATCTTAAAAAAATTGAAAAGTAGGGACAATTACTCAACATAGTTTATGAAACCAAAATGATCCTAATACCAAAGCCAGATAAACATATTACAAGAAAAGAAAATTACAAACTAACATCTCTAATGAACATAGGTGCAAACATTCTAAAAAAAAAAAAAAAAAAAAAAAAAAAAACTAGCAAAATAAATCCAACACAATGATAAAGTGGGTTTTATTCCTGGTATACAAGAGTGACTCAACACAGAAACCCAATAAATGTAATACACCATTAAAAAGTTGAAGAGCAAAAAATACGATTGTCTCATTTGGTGCAAAAAAAATGGCATTTGACAATATACAACATCCATTCTTGACAAAAGTACTTCAAAGATAGGAAAAGAAGGAAAGTTCATCAATATGATAAAGGGCATATATGAATATCTCATAGCCAACACCAAAATTAATGGGGAGAGCATGAAAGCTTTCCCTCTAAGATGGGGAAAAGATAACAATGCCCTCTGTCACTGTTATTCAACATTGTGCTAGAAGTTCTAGCCAGAGCAATTAGGCAATAAAAAGCATTCAAATT
Source organism: Tolypeutes matacus (assembly GCA_026826555.1). Taxonomy (NCBI): domain Eukaryota; kingdom Metazoa; phylum Chordata; class Mammalia; order Cingulata; family Chlamyphoridae; genus Tolypeutes; species Tolypeutes matacus. The sequence goes on along the minus strand of JAKSZT010054155.1, from coordinate 897,394 downwards.
GAAAAAGAGAAAATAAGACTCTCACTATTCACAGATGAAATTCTCCTATATTTGGAAAATATCAAAATATCTATCTGTGATTAAAGCTAGTAGAGTTGATTTAGTTTGCCAAAGGGATTCTGAAGCAAAGAACCAGAAATGTGTTGGCTTATATATAGGGGATTTTTTTAGGGTAAAAGCTTACAGTTCCAAGGATGTGAAAAGCCCAAATCAGAGCACCATAAGAGGAGCATTCTCACCAAAGCGAACTGTCACATAGAGAAGTAAGATGGACACCTATCTCTGCTTATATTTCTAACATTCTAGATGTAGGCAAACGGCATAGGATTTGTCTCCTCTTGAGCTGATCAGAGGGTCCAGTCTCATGGGTGCTTCATTTTTAAGCCATTCTCTACTCCCCTCTCACATGGCCAGATCAAACAGCAGCTCCCTTATTCATGTGTCTGTTTAAGTCTGTCTTTCTGTGTGTTTCCATTAATATCAGACCTAGCAAGGGGGCAAGGACTCAAATTGAGTCAAAGCTCACTGATGTAATCCAACCTAAAGACCTAAGCAATCTTATCAAGTAAACTAATCAAAGTCCCTCAACTGATTTTAATGCAATCAAAGGTTA